>CM064575.1:42664833-42927333 GCA_032716605.1 Paralithodes platypus
CGTGTTCATTCTTTTCGCCTCACTTTCCAGTTCCCTTCTGGTCATAGCGTTCTTCCGTGTGTTATTGTAGCGTCTGCAGCACATTGTAGCATTATAGCACCTGGGTCCCAACTGGTACCGTACTCCAACTTCAATGTGGTCTGGTAGAAGACATAACAAACTAATAACGTCACAGCATAACAACTGCTTAAGACTTTTGTATCTTATGTAAGAGGAGACAAATGGCAAGACTGTCTGTGCCTACTGTCCCTTCTGACTGAAGCTATATTCAAGTTATATTCAAGTCAAGGGGGGGGGGGAGGCAAACTGAGTAAGAGAGTTATAGAGGTTAATAGTTTAATGGAATAAGACTGAACACGGTTTTACTCATGGGTTAGAGAGATGGACAGAATAAGGGTGCTATTGTGTTGCAGGGCGAGTGCCACCCACTCCCCGCTGTAAAGAATGTATGCAATTAAACGTAGATAATTGTACAGAGAGAGAGAGAGAGAGAGAGAAATTGCGGTGAGTAGGGAGAGAGAAAAGAAAGGAATTGATGAGAGGAACAGCTTAAGAGGGTATTTTCTTAATTGCCTCACACTTGTACTTCCACATTTCTTGTTTTCACATTCTATCACATTTATCTCTCTAAACCAGTTCATAATGTGACTTATCCACCTCCTTTTCTGCTCTTCAGCTCCCAAACTATATAACACGTTTTAATATTTATGTGTTTATTCATCTCCATTAGCCCTCTTCACATATCCCCCTCCCTCTCGAGCACCCCACACACACTCAGCCCCTTTAATTTTTCTCACAACTCATCTTCAGAATTCCTATGGGTCCCCCCCCCCCCTCCCCGCCCTACCTCCTTCCACCACGGCCTTCTCCTTTCCATCCTCTCTCCTCCACATATTCTTCCCATTTCCTTCGTCATTCTTCTCCTCCTCCGCTAAGCTTTCCAACCCCTTCCCTCCTCCAGGTAATTCTCTTCAAGGACCTTCTCTCTCCACGTGCCTTCCTTGACTCACTTGCACGCACACACATACATGGCGTACGCATACACTCACCGTACTACACGTCATACACCAAATGAAGATACACATATACTGTACATACACAACACACACAGAGACACTATATGAAGGCACATGCATACACTTGTCTCAAACTCGCACATAAACTAAAGCAATGTACGTCACACCACACTCATATCAATACACACACACACACACACACACACACACACACACACACACACACACACACACACACCAGTCTGAGTCGTACAACGTATTTACCTACGCCTACGGGAAACACCCATCACACAATGGAAACCCAGAATGACCGTAGAGACCTAAACGTAAACTACAGAACATAATGTACAACTGAAGGGAACAGGTGTGGTTTGCCCTGCACTGATAATCTGTAACTAGGGAAACCATCACAGTATTTAGCAAATCACCAACCTTATGAGCCTCACAGTTTGTTAAGCAATTTATAATGATAGTCACGATTTTATTAATATATATTTAATTATATCTACTATCAAACCATTACATTCAGCTCAGAAACCTCACCAATTACTAAATTATCGCCATTAATTTAAGATTAGACAAGTGTTTCCTAAGCTGAATAAAATAGCATATTATAAACAGGAATAACATCACATACATTGAGTAATCTGCTTTAAACTGTAATACTATTGTTAAGGAACAGTCTTGAATTCTGATAGAATCATTATATTATTCCAAATTATTATCCCTTAATGTTTGGTGTTTGTGATAATATTTGAATTACAAAATAATTCATAGATTCAAGGATGTATGTATTAAGTTGACAATTATTTTTCCCTTTCAATTTCGAATTATGTTTTCACCTGCATAACCATATTTAGTAGTAAAAGAGTTAATACGTCGATTAATCTTTTAAGTCGGATAACGATATTTACTACAAAAAAGATAGAACAACAAATATGTATTGAAACAAAATATTTGCTCCTAAACCGTTCACTACTTATGATTGTTTTTTTTTTTTTTTGGACTGATTTGAGCTTTGTGGATGGAATGTAAATATTATGTGTACCGGTATATCAAATATTTGTTTCTAACGCCAAGATACTTATTCAGGTTTGATTAGACGTTTGTAAGTCCGAGTGTTACATTTATGGAAATGTTTCTCCTCCATTATCGAATGGTTACCGTATTTAAGTTCAGTTATTACGATAGAAAAAAATAAACGCTTTTTTTTTTTTTTTTTTCTATATTCCAACTTACTCCCTCTCGGGCATAGGCTGAGAGCCTTAACATTCACCGCTTTACAATGAACAGTGAAGCCCGTGAGGTCTTGTTCCAGTCTAGGGAGTGAGACATGTGAAGCACGTAGAGTACAACGAGCACCTGCCATCTTGCCTTCACATGAGGCACGGTGCTCACTCATGGCCCGAAACGACCCCATCTCTGAAGCCACCTCGTTCCCGTGCTTCACTGTCTCACTCCCTACACTCGGACTCTCACACTTACACACATACAACGCCACCTGTTGAAGCATATAACTCACCAGGCATTGACACCCCTATAGCATATTTTGAATATGGGAATATTCATACAGTGCTATTTAATCAGGGAACAATGAGGGTATTTATTGACGTTTCGGTGGGCTTTGTGGTAATGCACTGATACTAGGTACAGCACAAATTCCATCCCAATAATATCTTCCCATTGATACATCGGGATTTGAACCCGGGACCTTTGGATTACCAGGCCAGTGGCAAGACCACTCCACCACACCTCCCCCTGTATGTACAGTTCCGCGCACATGAAACAGATACACTACATCAGCCACGAGGAATCTGCGGTGTATCCTTTCTGGTTGAAGAGTTACGATGGGGCAGAAGGGGAGGGGTGGAAGTGTTGTGGTGGGGGGGGGGGGGGGGGGGGGTAATAGTTTGACGGGTGGGGGATAGCAGTGATAGGAAGGGAGGCAGAGGAGGGTGGCTGGCCTATGAGTGGTAGGGTAGCACCCACAGTGTAAGGTGGAATGAATTATTTGGAAGTTTAACTATAAGGTCCACTTTTGTATTATCTGATAAGCTAGATCTGTAACGCAGCATTATAATTAAAATCGGAGGAAATTGTTCAAACAATTGTTTCAGGTCTCACGCGAATTGATGCGGAGGAGAACAGGGCAACCAACTGTACGGGTTTGGTATTTTGTGGTTGGCAAGATTGGTAACACCAAGTATAGAAGTGATATCTTAATCACATAAAACAAACTTTATATATACATTAGCTATAATAATATAACTTTCTTACCTCTTTATTTACTCAATACATCTTATGAAATGGACCCTGCGGTCATGTGCCGTTGCTGTCATATGCATGGGGTCAAACGAATTACCTTGTGGATCGGTCAGAAATAATTTGACTACACCTGCTAACTTAAACTAAATATAGGTATGCCTTTTATTGTTCATCGTGTCGTATAACATTATTGCGTCAGCGTGATCTGACCTAAGCTGTTTGTGCGCCTTTTCCTCCTTTACTCAATATATCACTTCATAGATGACTTCAATATAATTATCCCATCAATGGCATATGTTTCAACATGTTCAGAACACTATGATCTGTACTATATGTTATAATGAATATTGTTATAAATAAGTATTTATATAGGCTACTCTTACTATGATGTTCCATTACCAGGTAATCACGAACATCTGTGTTGTTTTCAACATTTCGACTTCTCATCTATTAATCATCATCAAGATCTAAAGTAACCACTATATATATACGATCTCAGTATTAACCTTGAGTTTCGTATACCGGTACATTAAAACGAATACTCATATTATTATGCCTATTATTTTACTTTTCCATGAAACTTAATTAAACAGTTTAACACACTAAACTGTATGGGCTGTTCGGGTGGATAGGACTCGTTAGCCTTGGTCGGCAACTCATCTAGGGGAGACAACCTTATACAAATCCGGGTGGATGGGACTCGTCAGCCTTGGTTGGCAACCTGTCTAGGGGAGTAAACCTGATACAAATCCGTACTGCTTTCCTAAGGGTACGGCAGGTTAGTGGATGGATTAGCCGAACACCACTGTAGAAAAATAGTGCTAACAAGATACACAGAGGGCCTCTGAGTCGGACGGATCCTAAATTGAGTGGTCAATCCTGTAAGTCCTTCACTAAACTGGCTCGGGTTGTCCCTCTCACAGGTAATAGGTCCGCTTGGGGGCATTCTGTGTATGGCCACCCTCGTAAGGGGAGTAAGGCGTCCGGCAATAGATAGATAGATAGATAGAACACACTAAACAATATATTAGATGCAAAGTCACACGGGGAAAATGAACTAACAATTTGCCAAAATAATAGAAACAATAAAGAATAGGAAATAATGTATCATTACTCAAATATTAGCCTACACATTTGCAGTTCGTGATTACCTGGTCCTCCTCTTTCTCCCAAAGGGACTTACTTACTGTCTGTCGTCCTTCGACCTTGGGCATGGAATCGTTATCTCCCTATCACACTGGCTTAAGGGGAGAGTTTTAGTTTGCTCCCTAGTCCTCTATCAAACATTAACACATTTAATATCTCCCAAGACTCCCTTTCAAGATAAATGTGTACATTTTTTGGTAGAAAAATGTCCCTACCCAAGGTCGGTTAACCCTAAATTTCAGACTCGCTATCGCTCGCCAGGAAAAATAATAGACACCTAAACAGTAAGAAAAGTTTTAATTTTGACAAATGGGGCGAAAAGTTATAAAATAGCCAAGCTAATGGGGCAAACGCCTTAAAATGTCTCAACATTAATGGGGCTAAACATGAGGGAGAAAGGGGTTCATAAAAAACACCCTCAAGTGAAAATCTCCCCTTAACGCATAACTGTCGTCATACGAATAAATTATCTGCTTTACTCGCTCCTCGGATTGATTTACTCCAATTTTGGCCTGCATAGATTCCGTCTGTAGGCTGTTATTAATGTTTCACAATCGCTACAAAGAAGTCGAGTCTATATACCATATTAACGCAAATATGATTAGTTTGACCTCTAATACAATTTAAAAATTGACAGGAATTGAAGATCAATATGATCGAGAATACACCGACGATTGTCAGTTTATTAAGTAGCGCAGTGGTAACCGTAATAGGCATACATTCAAAGTGTAGGAGTTCGAGCCCCTCGGACGTAGTTTGTTATCTTTTTAATTCGTGATTTGGATAATTTTAAACTAATGTATGGTAGCCTACAATGTTTAAAATTGGTTAAAGTATATAGAGTTTATAAAGTATATGTTTCTTGATTACAATAGTCTTACAACATTATCGAATCTACTGTTATTACACTAACTACCCTACAGTAATGTAACTAGCCTAACTGCTAACTTAATTTTATCCTTTCATAAATTAACTTATTGTGTCCTAACTTAATGTTATATCCTAACCTAGATTACCATATCCTAGTTTATATACTAAACTACAGTATTATTGTATATAATAACCCAAGACACTCAACACGTATTATATATGAAATTAACACATTATAGGCAAAATGTGTTATTTCACTTCGTATAATGTAATTCTAAGTAAATACTAAAACAAACCAAAATACATCAATACAAAATTATCGCTGCCACGGGAGACTCGATCCCCGGTCAGTAACCTGTTGAATACCGGTACCGTCCTTGTAACTATATTTTGCTACCGGTACCATTAGACAAAATTAGTTAGCTTAAATAGGGCCTCCAGCGATTAACAGGCTTTGAAGTACGGTATCTCACTTAACCCTATCTACGTCTACATATCATTCTTAAACTGCACACAATCGTCTAAATATAGCTAGAATATATTACATTGACGTCGCCAGCAAAGAAGTGGTTAATATTACATCCAGTGTCTCCCGCAAAAACAAAAAAACACTAAATACGATTATTGAAAATAAATGCAATCCATAGCGGTTTATCCCCTTCAGCACGATGACGCCTTTTTACCCTTGATTCTGGCTAAAATTACAAAATTATATTCAGCTTCAGAACTACTATGTGTTATTCAGAGGCTTTTTTGAGACAGTATTTACCCCTTTGAGTCCTAGAGGTAGATTATAAACCAAGGACAATCATCTAATGGTAACCGGAATATGATCAAAATTACGTCATTGTGCTAAAGGGGTTAATTACAAGACCATTTAACCGTTTTCCAGTTCATAATATATATATATTTTCAGGCTTTATATCATTAGTTCGGAATTCAGTTGAGATGAAAGACCACGCAAATCGTAGATATGATGAATGACGACGGAAAATAGGCCAGTGTGAGACAAGATTTCCAAGGAACAAACCCGTTTCTCAGGTAATATGTTCACTTTGCATACAGTTATGTCAGAGCATATCTAAGGTTGCAAATATATCCACAGTTAATTAGAACTACTAGCAGTTATTGGAATTGTTGAAGGTTCCTATTGTGAAATGACCATTTCTGCCTCTACTGTGTGAACTTTAATATATAATATGACAAATTACATATATTATATAATATGACAAATTACATTTAATGATGGATGGGTATATTATATCATACTCAAAGATCAAGCAAAATACAACCATACCGAAATACACATCACTAGAGGTTTAAAGTAAGCCCGATAATGTTGTGGCATTAAAACAAACATATTTTGCAATTAACTGGGTGTAATTTATCATATGGTCGGTTATGTCACCTGACGGTAAATTGAATCCAGTAGCAACTGATTTATTGATAAGTAATGGAAAAATATGAAAATATGTCATAATACTGCCAAGTCCTCATAATAAACAACATATTTTGCTATATAATCTTCGTAATAGTTGAGTAATAAAGATGAGGACATGACAATTTATCATCAACTAAAAATAAACAAACTATAGTTATAAATCACGGTAATATAACTATCAACACAATTGTATGCCGCTGTTATAATTGTTGCCACATAGGCCTATTACCAAACATAAATCAGGCTTATATAATTACCATTTGTCAAAGAACATTACGTAATTATTCGGTTATTTGCCACAAATCAATGGATTCCATTTCCTCTCTGCTCCCACCTTAACTTTAACAGCCACACAAGCACACCCTTCTTTCCTACCTCGCTAACACTTCTACCCACACCCCGCAAACCATCACCCTCCCACCATCGCCTACTTCCACTTCCGTTCTCCCCCATCATAACTCTCCAGCTAGAAAGGACACAATGACTGAGTAGAAGGCCTGAGGCTGTGTCTCTGTTTCATATGCTCGGAACTGTACATTAAAACTGTTCGATGTTAGCTCATATGGAAAAATGCGTAATTGTATTAAATGGGGTTTCTTGAAATAATTGTCATCCTTAATAATATTAATAATAATAATAATAATAATAATAATAATAATAATAAGAATAATAAGTATTATTTAACCAATCCAAATACAATTTAAATACAATTTGTTTAAAACATATTACAATGGCTGGGACCTTTGAGAGAAATCTCTCTTAAAGGCCCCTAGAGTATAACTCGATTACGGTACTGCAGTAAACTAAAATTACTGTATTGAATAGTGAGGAAGCCAGTTGTAGGCAGCCCACGCCCACCCCAACAGACACCATTACGTGGGTTGACCATGAGTGTAATGTATTACACAACACCCACAGAACCCACACCTATTAACGGCCATACTCATGAGGAGAACGTGGGGCTCCACACCAGTCACCTATAGTTACAATACTTGTTATACTATCCACACTGATGGTAATGTCTGCTTATACATACACATACACCTATATCCATAGCTTTACTGATAAATATATACACACACATTCAAAAATGTACATATACTTAATTACAAACACAAGTACGTGCATACCCAAATGCTCATATAATTATGTACACATTAATATTCATATATACACACACATACAAGACACATATACACACCTTCACAAGCGCATATTACACTTACTTGCGTACATACGCACCCAAAACACACATGAGTTTAAATAAATATGTACATACAGTAATGGCTACACGACCTAATCAGTGGAAGTCTAATTGCTCTAGGTAATAAGGTACATAAATTTTCATATTTTGTATTAATATTTTGATAGTAGATGTGACTTAATTACTATTTTGAAACTGGAGATGGTCTGTTTGTTCTGTATATCAACTGGTAAATTATTCCAAATATTTGCACCGTGGTAGTTAATAGATGTCTGGGATTGTTTTGAGGACATATGAGGGATTTCTAAGGAATTTGTATTTCGTAAGTTATATCTTACATTGATGCGGTGACTAAATAAACCCACATTACTATGATTTTATAGAGATTTAAATACAAACAAATCGCTACAGTAAGTATTAACCCCCTCAGACAGGATATATTAACTTACTGACAGGTTGGCAGACTGCCCGGTACTTCCCCCACAACAGTCTTTCTCACACTGAGGGACCGTTATAAGTCGGAGGAATTTGGGGTTGCCACCAATCGACAGATTCTGATTTAACTTACCTAACTTACTGAGCTCAAAATGACGCAGAAGCATCATATAACTTATTATTGAGCTATTTCACTAGGCTCATATGACGCGATCGCGTCATATGATGCATTTAGGCGGAACCGCCATATGAGACGGAGAGGGTTAATATCGTCTAGTTTTAGAAGTGCGAGTTCTTTAAAGAGTTTGTATGTATAGCCTAAGCATATTTATATCTGTATGTGATTGTTCTAACTATTCTTTTTAGTGATATTTCTATAAATTTGAATTTAGATTTTCCTGTTGCCCCCCATATTGTATGACAATATGATACAAATGGATATATTAAAGAATAATATAGTTGTTTTAGTGCACTAGTGTTGAAACAGTGACAAGTAAGATATAAAATACCGCATTGTTTATTGATTTTGTTTGAAAGAATTTGTATATGAGAACTCCACGACATCTGCTTATCTAGCACAATCCCTAGGAATTTGATATTCTCTTCTTTCAATGGCACATTTCCGAGTTTGACGGAAGCAAGATTGTTAGGAATATATTTGTTTCTATGACATTTTACATACTTCGTTTTATCGATGTTGAGAGTAAGCTTATTAGCAATTAACCAATTGTTAACATTGATTAGGTCATCATTAACTAAGTTTATAAGGCAACTCAGGTTTCGGTGACTGGCGTAAAGAGTGTTGTCGTCAGCAAATAATATAAATTCAAATAGATTACCTGAATAAATAATGTCATTAATATAAAGAATGAAAGCAGTGGACCCAATATGGATCCTTGTGGAACTCCATAAGATATAAGTTGTTGCTGGGATTTAGTGTCTTTATAATGAACATATTGTTTGCGGTTACGACAATATGATTCCAACCATTTATTTGTGGCACCTCTAATTCCATAGTGGTCGAGCTCATCTAAAAGGATTTGGTGGTTAACTGTGTCGAAAGCCTTGGAAAGATCCAAAAATATGCCAATTGTATAATCTATAGTGTCAAAAGAAGCGAAAATGTTGTTTTTAAATTTAGTGAGTGCAGATTTTGTTGAGCGTCCCTTTCTGAATCCATATTGAGCATCAGTTATTGTATTGTTAGAAGTACAACATTTCATAATCCTGTTGTACATAATTTTTTCAAGAATTTTACTCATGGCTGATAATATAGATATCGGACGGTGATTTTTAAAAAGAGTTTTGTCACCAGCTTTAAAAATAGGCACAACTAGACCAATCCCAAGAACAGGCCACACATATGTTGGTGTTAATGTAGAGTAGAATAGGCTACACGATCATGCCGTAAGGAAAGGAAATATTATAATTGTGATTGCTAAGTGCATTGTGGAGTAATAATGGTGTGAATGTGGGCCGGTATGTGTTTGCTCTATTTACATAGATGCACATACTGTATATACGGTACACTTGCCACACAGATCTTTCGATCCCTGCGAGGTGGCCAGGACTTAATCCTAGTAGAGATAGCAACCCTAAGAGAAAGTTGAAGGAAAGGATAGCAAATATAAAGGCTCTCTCCCCACCCTCTGGCAATTTGACGTACATGAAAAAAGTTAGAAGTGAATAACCTTGCAGGGCTTGGAAATCGCCTAAAGGAATTTATAGTATAGTTAGAAATGGAAAGGAAAAGGCATGCACACCTTCACTTTTTTTTGTCCTGCTCTCTACTACCGGTACTGAAAACATGTTCATTTCTGCCAGGTTCTCTTGCCAGTGATCAGTTTCTACTGCAGACCAACTTCTCCGTGATATGTGGCTAACTTTGTTTTCAATGTGTATGATTCACTGTTTATAACTTCATTAGGGAGCTTATTCCACTCATTAACCCGGGAACGGCGAAGGTCCTCAATTAAGTCTGTACTGAGATTTTTTTTTAATATAGGAAAAAAAAAATCACTATAGACTCAATTGAGGACCTTCACAGGGGGGGAAAAAAAAAATATATATATATATATATAAAACAAAAAAAAATCTCACTACAGACTCAATTGAGGACCTTCACAGTTCTTGGGTTAATAATACTGTGGGTGAAGACATTTTTAGTTATGTCTAGGTTCGCTTTCCTGCCTGTTAGTTTCTTATTTCTAAGGGGAGGGATTAACGGTGTTGCTTTACGCTGAACAGATTCGAGTTTCTCTATGTACCGGTATTTTATTAAGTAGGGAGACCAAAACTGCGAAGCATGGACGTTGGTTGAGAGACTCAGACCAAAAGTGAGAGTAGTGGAAATGAATTACTTAAGAAGTGCGTGCGGAGTTACATGGAGGGATAGACAGGCTAATGAGGAAGTAAGAAGGAGGTGTGGTGTGGAGGTAGATGTGCTGGAAAGTGTGAAAAGGAATAACTTGAGATGGTTCGGCCATATGGAACGTATGGAAAGCGAGAGAATGACTAAGAGGGTGTACGAGAGCGAGGTGGAGGGACAGGGAGGGAGAGGTAGACCGAAAGAGAGGTGGAAGGATGGAGTGAGGAAGTATATGAACGAAGGCGGTGCTGGTTGGGGGGAGGGGCGTCGACTGACTGGGGACAGAGGTGCATGGGGGCGGTTCGTTCGTGGCCACCCCTTCGGGGATCGCAGCGTCAGGCAATAGATAGATAGATAGACCAAAACTGCACAGCATACTCCAGATATAACCTCACAATACTTTTATATATTGGTATAACTGGTATGTCTTTACTAGGACAATGAAAATTTCTTTTAATGAGAGAGAGAGAGAGAGGGAGGGGGGAGGTTAAGGATGATGGAAGCAAGGGTGTGAGAGGTAGGGTGTCTGGCTCACGGGATGACGGGTATCGGAAATCGTTGTAAATTAGGTTATGTAAACAGAAAAACCCGACCACTTGCGCTTCTGCTCCCGCCCTCACTTCAACACACGTTACTCTTGAATTGCCATATCCCATACTATCATTATTTTCCCTACTATTTTTACTGTCCTTACTTCACCACTCGCTACTCTGACTGATATTACTGCTTACTCATTACTACCTTTACTTACGCTACCACTCTTACTTGCTTTGCTTCACTATTCGTTACTCTGACTTGCCTTACTCCCTATTGGTCTTTATTTCCTTATTTTCATTATCACTTTTGTATTGGTCCTACCTCACTCACCCCTTAGGCTACTTTACTACTCACTACTCTGACTTTCTTTTTGTCCTTGTTAATCATAGTGTCCTTACTCATTAACGGTACTATTTTAAGTTGCCTTAGTCCTTACTACTCTTACTTACTCTTGATTACTTTTACTTTCCTTACTCCTATGACGTTCCTTACTATTACTTTCCTTATTGCCCTTACATTCTTTACTTATCTTACTTTCCTTATTTCTATCACATTTCTTACTCCTATTGCTTTCCTTAATTATTTTACTTGTCTTACTCCTTTTTTCTTTTACTTTCCTTATTCCTTTTACATTCCTTTCTCTTCTTACTTTCCTAATGATTTTACTTGTATTACTCCATACTTTCCTCAGTTTTCTCTTACATAGGCCTACCTCAAACGTCTTACTTTCCTCAATTCTTTCACTTGTCTTACTCCATACTTCTCTTACTTTCCTGACTACTCTTACCTTCCTTCCTCTACCCTTCCCTTACCCGTTAGGCTACTCACTACTCTTACCTTCCTTCCTCTACCCTTCCCTTACCCGTTAGGCTACTCACTACTCTTACTTTCCTTCCTCTACCCTTCCCTTACCCGTTAGGCTACTCACTACTCTTACCTTCCTTCCTCTACCCTTCCCTTACCCGTTAGGCTACTCACTACTCTTACCTTCCTTCCTCTACCCTTCCCTTACCCGTTAGGCTACTCACTACTCTTACTCATGACCTGCAATAATTCACTCACTAATTTCTTTACTCTTTCCTTCACACCTACATTTCGCTTCCCTTGAGGGTGGATATTTTTTCTGAACCCCCTTCTGCCTCATGTTTAGCCCCATTAGCTGTGTGATTTGAAGACGTTTGCCCCAATAGTTTGGCTATTTTAAGACATTACACCCCGTTTCTATAAATTGTTATATATTTCGTGCCATTTAAGTGTCGATTTTTCCTGGCGAGCCATAGCGAACCTTCAATTTAGGAATTTTGTGTACAGAAAAATGCCCAAATTTATCTCGAAGCTTGATCTACGTCAACTGGATTTAAACTGTCGTATATGGTACCGGTAAGTTTATGGAAAGCAACTCCAAGGAAGTGTATTCCAGAAAGTAGTCGTTCTGAGGATAAATTAATTTTGATAAGCATAAGTTCTATATTGTGGAAGACAGAGAGAGAGTGTAAATTCATAGGCGCCTCCAGCTGATCTAGTACTGCGGGGAAAGATGCAGAGAGGTCACACTATTGAATCAGAAAATTTGTTGTGATAATATCTATAGAATAATGGATAATATTCAAGGACACTAGTGCGACGTTATGAGAAACAATTTATTAGGGAAAATAGGCACCAATAGATTCGCCATATTGTTCTCCATATAGTCCGCATGGAGGATTTTCGTTATCAACAAATTGAAAAATACCCACTTCACAGACAAATACACCATCAATCTAAGTCAAAGCAGGGTCTGGGGGCGGCAGCCCCCACCTATAATACTAGGATAGGTTAGGTAAGGTTGTTAAGTTAGGCTAATGTCCTTTCAAAGGGGTATAGGCTAGTAAACACTAGGATATATGCCTATACCCGGTCAGAGGTAAGAAGAAGAAGAGTCCTGCAGTAGTCTCCTTGAATGCTACCGAATAATGCAAGGGATGCATCTTTTCGTAAGGATGATGATGGAAGGTCCTCGCTATGCTCTTTACCTGTTCAATGGTTCTGTGTAGTGTGTACCAGTACACTACATTCATGAGTATTTAGTGTATCTGCTTGTTTACTCGTCCTTCTGTTTTTCCTGCTTCCATTCGTCTGTCATAATTATCTCGTGTTGAACAATCGAGTTTCTTAATGGTAGCCTACAATCAAGAGCATAAATAGCAATGCTCCCATTTGAATCAGTATCGAACGCAAACGAGACAATGTAATACATTATCATTGCTATCTTGCTTATAATTCCTAGAGGGTAGAGGTCAAGCAGATATAAATATATAAACCTGGAAGAATTTATTACCGTGCACCATAACATGGGTGACCGGTAAACTTACTTGGTGGACATGTGTGAAGGCTGAATAACAGTCCCTATAATATCTATGAAGTACAGTACTTCTAGTATTAATGGGACTTAGCTGTGATGTGGGTATTTGTCTAGTTGGCGGTGGACATGGTTGGCAGCAAAATCAGGGAGATATAGTGGGTTGGAGGTCGTTAACAGGTGGTGGTGTTGTTGGTGGGAAGGACGTGAGAAGTGTGTTCAAAATTCCCTTTGTGTCACAATATAGAATATAATCAAAGGTTTATATTGTCCCCCGGGATAAAATAATAAAAGGAAATAAACAAAATATTATTAGTGTAACCACAAAAATATTTATCCTCAAGGATAAATAAAGTATGGTAATGTATAAACAAAAAGAGAACCAACAAGCTGTCGTGAACCCGGGAAATTCAAACTGCTAGGATTCACGACAATTGCCAAGATGCTTCAGGACTTGGATTTAAAGGTTAAAATATTCGAAGTGGTGTAACTTTACGTATGCGGAGATCTGTACGCTTAATTTATGTTACTGTCCATTGGTGGATGTCGATATTGGAACTATCGACATATTATTTTGAAACACGTTCACATTTTCCCTCGTACTGTAATATCTTCTTGTTCCCCTCATTATTTCTTGTTAGTCAAGTTCCTCTTATTTTCTCACTTATTTAACTGTTTTTCCCTAGTTCCTTGTTTATGTTCAGTCTTTGCAATTTTCTTTAATAAGGCGAATATATTTGTTTACTTTGAATTTGACATGCCCGAATCCCCAACCCTGCTTTAGTTGTCTCTTTATGTAACTTTATCCACTACATATATCTTTTTTCGTATTGCTACCTTTATTGTCCATCTTATTTTTGTTTGTACAATATTTTCCTTTTCTCCTGTATTCTTTTGTATGTTCTTCCTTTTGCATATATTACCCTTATATTCTCCAATTCTTCTGAATCTTATTTTCGCTATCAAGACCCCTCTTCATTGTATTCCCTGTATTTTTCTTAGCTTTGTTTTGTTTCTTCAATAGTCCTCGGAATACTTTGAATCTTTGAACCAGTAAAACCAACTTCTGAAGCATCAGGACTTTAATAGAACATTGTATTGTATTAGGTTCGAGTCCGGTACTGATTCAACTGGGTGAAAAAAACTAATATGGCTCACGAGTTTACCTCACTTCAATATTATACTGTCCCCAATTCCTCCCCATACATGTAGGTAATATTAGCTACCACAGATGAGAATATACAGTATACAGATAGATCACTAGGTCAAAGTCATACATCTCCTTGTGGCGTAAAGGATAGCGCGTCTGGCTCACAATCAGAAGGTTCGAGCCCCGGGCGGGGAAGAGATATTTGGGCAAGTCTCCTAGCGGTGTAGCCTCTGTTAACCTAAAAGTATAAATAGGAACCTGGTATAAGTGAACGAAGTTGTGACGTCCCCTCTGGTGGTTGGTGGTCTGTTACAAGGTGAGAATTGAGGGTATAGGTCAACCAAAGCCTTCGAGTGAGACTGGTACCTTACTGATCAACCCAAGCCTTCGATTTCAGATGTTGCCAATTAATTGATTACAAACTACACTCACATCCACAGCCAACGATACACTAACTCATGACATGCACTTCACGAAATACATTACCATGTTAAGGAGGCGCGATAATAATGAGCTGAAGCTTGCATTGCGTGGAATCCCCTCGACAAACAAGTTCGGTGAATATTGTATATAGATTGTCCTCGGTCTGTGCCCCTTGTGTTTGGGTTTGGTCCGCTTTTGTTGGCGTTCGTCTATTGTGTTGTGTTGCAGGCTGTGTGTCCAGATTGCTCCCGTAGTTATATGTCCTGTGTGGGTCAGGGCGTGTGTGTGTGCTGATGAGTGCGTCTGTGTGTGTGTGTGTTGGTAGGTTGGTTGGTTGATTTGTGTGAATGTGAAAATATATGGGTGAACGTGGAGGGTGTAAATAGATATACATATATATATATATATATATATATATATATATATATATATATATATATTTCTAATCTCTCAGTGGGGTTCGAACCGCCGACCGTCAGGACGATAGCCAGCGCTTTAATCAACTACACCACGGCAGTTGATTAAAGCCACTTTCACACATTCACGATGTTGGTCCCGATGTACCCCGAGGTACACAAATTGGTTCATCGGCAATGACAGTGACACGATGTATGCGTTTGACGACGAAGCCTCGACGATGACACGTCGTAGCCACGACGGGCCAGATGGTACCACGGTTGCAACACGACGGCGCCACGTCAATGCTGTAACGGTCAAAATTCCGGTCAAAACCGTACCCCGACGTACCCTGAGGGGAACACGACGAGGGGCGATGGACTTATGATGGTGACACGTGGCCGACCCGACGAGGACGACGCCACAACGTCAGGCAGCCTGACAGATATCGTCAATACATATGGTGTTAAAGGTATTACGTTCAACGGTCAAGTTTAAGGTAAGATAAGGTCGAATTATTACTTTGTAAGGTATAGGCGTATGAATTTGTTTATATAAAATAAAGTTTTTTGTCGTAGAGAGCTGGTTCTTCGTAAATTACAAACTGTATTCATTGCCGATATATGAAATTAATATCTAAAAACTGTATCGAACGTTAAATTATATGAAAATAAACCATGAAGTGAAGCGAAAATATTTACCAGTGGGTGACAGCGACGACGGACAAAAAATATTCAGGAAAAATTAAAGTTTTTATTGTACATTGGCCATATATGTACCATTAGAAAGCTAATGAAAAATCCTATATATCACTTGCTTACAGAATATTCATTGTCCCACATTTTATCGGTGAAAATGGGGAGGGAAAGTATGGGCGGACTAAACAGTAACCTTCACCTACGGTGAAATTCCACATATTATTTTTATTTATTGTTTTGTTGAAATCTTATATAATAACCTTTCCTCTTGCCGTTCATAAAAAAAAAAAAAAAAAAAAAAAAAATATCTATCTATCTATCTATTGCCTGACGCCGTGATCCCCGAAGGGGTGGCCACGAACGAACCGCCCCCATGCACCTCTGTCCCCAGTCAGTCGACGCCCCTCCCCCCAACCAGCACCACCTTCGTTCATGTACTTCCTCACTCCATCCTTCCACCTCATATTCGGTCTACCTCTCCCCCTCTGTCCCTCCACCTCGCTCTCATACACCCTCTTAGTCATTCTCTCGCTTTCCATACGTTCCATATGGCCGAACCATCTCAAGTTGTTCCTTTTCACACTTTCCAGCACATCTACCTCCACACCACACCTCCTTCTTACTTCCTCATTAGTCTGTCTATCCCTCCATGTAACTCCGCACGCACTCCTTAAGTAATTCATTTCCACTGCTCTCACTCTTGGTCTGAGTCTCTCAACCAACGTCCATGCTTCGCTTCCGTAAGTCAGTGTCGGGATTACCACACTGTCATGCAAGGACTTCTTCACTTCCATACTGACCACCCTATTTCTTGTTACTGCTTTTAGCGTTCCTACAACCCTCTTCCCCTGTTGTACCCTCTCCCGCACCTCTTCATCCATAGTCCCATCTTTACTCAACACACTGCCCAGATACTTAAAAGAGTTGACGATCTCCATAGCCTGACCGTTCAGCTTCACCTCACACTCTGTGACTTCACCCCTTTCGAAGACCATAACCTTGCTCTTCCCCGTATTTACCTTCAAATTCCGTTTTTCGCACACTGTTCCAAACTCATTTACCAGACCCTGCAACTCCCATTCATTATCACTCATCAGAACTGTATCATCCGCAAACAGCAGTATAGGTAGCTTCCACTCAATTCCCTCCCTTTTCAGCGATACACCAACATCCACTGCTCTTGATAGTATTTCTTTCATAACTCCATCCATATATATAGTAAACAACCACGGGGACATCACACACCCCTGTTTCAAACCAACATTCAGGTCAAAGAACTCACTCTGCTCACTCTCCACACGTACTGCCGCCTTTGCACCCTCATACATGCTCTTCACTGCTTTCAGCAACTTGCCCTCTACTCCGTATATTCTAAGTACTTTCCACAAACCTTCTCTATCCACTCTGTCATAGGCCTTCTCCAAGTCCATAAAGGCAACATACACCTTTTGTTTCTTCTCCAGATACTTCTCCACAACACAATTCAGGGTAAAAATCTGATCTACACATCCTCTTCCCTTCCTAAAACCTCCCTGCTCGTCGCCTATCCATTTCTCCGTTCTCACTCTCACTCTCTCAATCACTACCCTACTGTATACCTTCCCTACTACGCTTAGAAGACATATTCCTCTGTGGTTACCACACACTCCTCTTTCCCATTTATATATATACAAAATATATATATATATATATTATGGGTGAAAACCAATTGAGAGCGAATATTTTGGTGCGGCTGGGATTCTATAAAAACAAAAACTATCGTTATAGATTTATTTCTAAAAAATCCAATATTGATGATAGCATATTCTAAACAC
Source organism: Paralithodes platypus (assembly GCA_032716605.1). Taxonomy (NCBI): domain Eukaryota; kingdom Metazoa; phylum Arthropoda; class Malacostraca; order Decapoda; family Lithodidae; genus Paralithodes; species Paralithodes platypus. The sequence goes on from CM064575.1 coordinate 42,682,935, forward strand.
CGCCATCATGTTCAGCGGAAAAAATTGCTGTGATTTAGTATGAAAATAAAAATAACGATAAAAAAACGATATACCGATACCGGTATATCTCGTATAGTATATAATATAACAGTGCGTTTAATCTCCACAGGTAGGCTACACTTCGTGATGAATCATATTTTCTCTAATTGTGGAAGGTAAAATGTATTGATATAAACCTATCTTGTGCAAAAGGGTTGATATAAACATCGCTTGTGTAAGGATGGAATCGTCGAAAACACAGGAACAACCTCCTCTATCTAAACCCATCCACCCACACAAACACTACCTTGTGTTAAATTAATCAATAACACTTAGTATTTCCTTTGGCTTTTACTATTATAAACTACTGTATTAGGTAAAATGAAATTCAATTCCATAGAGCATAATTATAATAACATTTATTGCATACCGTGTATCAGTGGCGGTCGATATAGCCACACAAGAACAATAACACACACACACGCACACACACTCACTCGACAATTAACACACACGTGTTTCGGTAATCATACCGGTACACTGATTTTTCATTTGAACTTGTTAACTCGTTTGATATAAGTTGATTATGGAATATTATATACGTTATATACGGTATAGGCCTATACCATATCAGGTCTTTATTTATTCATCATGTGCGTATTTATAGTGTTGTCAGAATACTCCACTAATCCGAAGCACTGTAGGTCCGCTGCCATTCGGATTACCCGGTACATGACTTTTACTGTACCGTAATATATTATAACTATTTATACCCCGACGCCGCCACGTCGATGCCGATGAAACCTGATGCAGACACGCCAGACCCACGTCATCGACACGTTGTACCCGACGTTACTCGATGGTACCACGCCAAAAGTCCATCGTGCGAAATTTTTGAACAAATCCAAAACTTTGGTGGCCAAGCCCGATTTGCCACGTCCCGCACCGCGGGTAACACGACGCTCCCTGACGACCCCGACACACGTTGGGGATTGCACCATGTTGTGTCCCGATATTCAAATCGGGGTACATCGGGACCAACATCGTGAATGTGGTGTGAAAGTGGCTTAAAGCGCTGGCGGTCGGCGGTTCGAACCCCACTGAGAGATTAGAAACATTTAGTGGCTCACGTGTATTTGTGATATATACTTAATACCGGTGTATATATATATATATATATAGTGTATTTTGCACATGTATGTGTGTGCCCTTCTGTGTGTAAGCATATTTTATTTGTAGGCATTATGTGTTTGTGTACACGTGTAATATCTATTTTGTTATCACTCGTATGTATTATGTCGTATATATTGCCGCATGTGACGCTCTTCGACATCTGCCCCCATTCCGACCCCTTTGTGAAGATTTAGCTCCTGTGATTCACTTACTGTAGCGCTGCTCGGCCTTTATGTTAGAGTGTCGCCCTGTGTAGCACCAGGCAGACAAACTATATTATCAACATCAAGCGTTATGTACCGATTGTGTTACATGCTATCCTTTAACGAGGCACAATAGAACAACGGGTAAATCTATATCGCTTTATCATTCAACAAGAGCAAGAAAGTTATATTATCTCCATCAAACGCTATATGTTGACAGATTTACTCAAACTTATACAAATTATACATTATACAAATTGGATTGGTAAATTTCAAACGTTGGAGAGAGAGAGCGCAATGCGAATATGCAGAGTGTAACAGATGTGACAGAATGGAATATGGATAAATGAATAGTATAAGAGAGAGGAAACAAATATTAAATATGTTGAGGGAATGAAGATTAATATTGAGAGAAAACAAAAAATCCTGAGTAAAGAACTAAATAATACTGGCAGGAATATAAAGGAAAACGAACAACAACAGATTTGTGTGTCCTTACGAGGCTGATTGTAGCTGAAACTACCTAACCTATGTGAAACAAAGGTGATGGTAGCACAGTAAAGAGTGGTGCTATTCGTTGTAAACACAGTTAATCGAGGGTTAAGTGGGAGATATTTATCCAGTCAAATTTTGAAAGTTTCAACAGTACTACACTCAATGACATTACTAGGTACTTCATTACATACAGTAGGTTTACTACTCGATTAAAACCGAAATGATTTGCATAATGTGAGCTAAAAGGCTTTCCAACTACGGTACCTTACAACCATTTCCTCTAGTGTAATTGGAATGATAAATTGTGAAGTAGTTGTTGATATCCATATATTGTCAATGCCCTTAATAATTAAAATAACTTGGATTAGGTTCCCTCTTAGCCTGCACTTTGTTAAACTTAACAAATTTAAATTGTGTTACTCTCCGCTCTACTTTCTCCAGTTTATTTATGTCATTTTCATAATAAGGACCCCACAATTGTACACACTATTCTAGATGTGGGCGATCCAATGAATTGTATAAAGTGATAATAAAATGTTTAGCTCTTTATTTAAACAATCTTCAAATGAAGCCAATTATGTTGTTACATTTCTTAAATACCTACAGTAGGTGCATGTTTGGCCAAGATTCGATAATACCTACTACATCAAAGTTTTCTGTGAACGCAATTTCCTTAAAGAGAGAGAGAGGCGAGAGAGAGAGAGAGGAACTGTGGAGATAAAGGACAGAATAATAGAGGCTAGAGTGTGACAGATGTGGGCAGACAGACACAATAAACTAGGTCAGGCGTGAATCTGTATTGTTCACTAGAGATCAGACAACTGCTGTGTGTGTACCTGTCCATGTATGTACACCTGTGACTCATGTACTGTACACCTGTGGTTCATCTGTGTGTAGGGCTTATGTGTGTACACTGTCACACGGTGTTTTATGTTGATATACTGTAGTTCGAGTGTGTATCATTTACATTCTCCCCCCCCCCTCTCTCTCTCTCTCTCTCTCTCTCTCTCTCTCTCTCTCTCTCTCTCTCTCTCTCTCTCTCTCTCTCTCTCTCGCGGCCCCTCGAGTTCTTTGATGATCTCTTTTATGACTTTTCTTGATTTTCTTTTGAACTCTTCCCTCCCTCCTGCAACTTTCTTCCATCCTTCCTTCCTCCTTCTCCCTAGGTTATGATTCTCTCTCTATTTATCTTTATATCGTGTTTGTCTGTCTGTCAATCTCTATTATCAAACTGTCTATCGATCTCTCATTTGTCTATGTTTATGTTTGTATCGAGTGGTAAACTTATGAAATGGACATTGAGTGTAGTACGGTTCTGTTCAAACTTTCAAACATCGTCTAGATTAATATCTCGCTCTTGACCGCCGATTAACTGTGTTTACAAACGAATAGCACCACCTTATACTGTGCTACCCTTTCCTGTTTTTACATAAGATTGGTAGTTTAGTTACAAGCAGCCTCGTAAGGATTAGAAGATCTGTTGTTGTTTGTTTTCCTTTGTACTCCTTTGTACTTGCTGGATCCCCCAAGACTTTACCATGGAATGTTTTACTCGATATTCAGGATATTTATGATACGGTACTGCTTGCAGATCAACCCTTTAATTCACTCAACAAATTTGGATTTTTTTTATGAAAGCAAAATGATGGGGGGGGGGGGGGCTTTTAAGCCCATACTTATTGTAAATATGGCCTTAATTATCTCTAAAACTTTGGAAAGGAATATCACATTTGGTGAATACATAGTTTTGTTTTGTCTATATACAGTATATAGGCCTAATTGATGCTGTACCCAGTATCAGTGCATTACCACAAAGCCCACCGAAACGCCAAAAAAATACCTTCATTGTTCCCTGATTAAATAGCACTGTATTAATATTCCCATATTCAAAATATGCTACAGGGGGGCAATGCCTAGTGAGTTAATTACTCAATAGGTGGCGTTCTGAGAGTGAGGATCCGAGTCTAGGTGGTGAGACAGTGAAGCACGAAGGCGGAGCAGCTTCAGAGATGGGGCTGCTTCGAGCCGTGAGTTGAACTCTAGTGCTTCACTTGTCTCACTCCCTAGACTGGAAGAAGACCTCACGGGCTTCACCGTGTTGAACGCGAGTACCTGTCTGATTGACCCATAGGAAGCCTGGTTGTAGAGGTTGTGCAATCCTCATAAACTTAACTAAAGCTTGTACCGGGCATAAAATGTGATGCGTATGTCCACGTTTAAGCGCCGGGACTGAGAATTCTGAGAAAACTTAATCACAATGTTCGTTTTTGGCAATAAATGTGGGAGACGGTTGGATGTGCAGGCTCTCAGCCTATGCCCGAGAGGTAGTAGTTGGAATATTGAAAAAAAATATATATATATATATACTGTACCGGTATATAGTGATTTGTGCCTTCCTTGTATGCATGTCTGTCTGTTTGCAGGATTTACAAAACAGTATAACGATTCTTGTCCAGTGACTTGATTCTGTCCAAGGGCACATCTAAGTAATTATGGTTTAATATTTTAATATTCCCCCTCCCCCACTTCATCTCATTACAGACACCAACGACTTTATCACACTAATATTCGACCTCACCCTCAACATGAAACGCTTGTAGTAGATGTAGGTTTTACTTATCTAGCTTATGTAATATTATGTTTTATATTATTTAACTTTATCTCATGTAATTTCTTTCGAACATGCCGAACATCCCTTCCTCTACTTCCCCCCCTCCATCTTTCTACCCCCCACCCCCCAATACCACACACACACCTTTCCTAGCTGTTCCTTGTCTCCCTCCCTCCTTCTGTCCATCCATTTCCCCTCTCCCCACTTCTCCCCCACTTCCCATTTTTTCTATGTCCACCTTCCCTCCCCTCTCCTCCCCTTTCACTCTCTTCTTCCATAGTATATATTCCCCTTTCTCCCCCGTCCTTACTTTCATCCTCCACCTCCCTACTCCATCCCCCCTTACACATTCCATGTATTCTTCTCCCCCCTCTATCTCTCTGTGTCACTATCTTCCCCTCTCCCTTACTTTCCCGTCACCCCCGCTCCCTCTCTTTCTCTCTATCCCACTCTCTCTCTTTCTCCTCTTCGCCTCTAACTCCCTCCCTCTGTGTCCCTCTTCCTTCCTATCCCCCCTCTCACTCTCTCCCTTTTATCTCTCTCCCCGTGACACCTGTCGACCGACCCTTTTTGATCACTCGCTTTTTATCCCTAGATTTTTTTTTCTCAACCCTTCCTCGCCCTCTTCCTCTTCTTTTCCATCCTTTTTTTATTTATATATTTTTCATTTTCGGCGCTTTTCTCTTTTATATTATGCTTCCCCGTTTTTACTCTATTTTTCATTACGGTATATATATATACAGTATATATATATTTTTTTTTATTGCAATATTGTTTCCTCCATTAGTACCGGTATATTTAATTTGTGTTGGCCCTTCTACAACCTCCTCTTCTTCTGTGTTCCATTTTTGTTTTTGTGTTTTTAATTCTCTAGGGTTGTTCTTTCTCGCTTATCTAATTTTTTTATAATTTTCACCCGTCTTTAAATTTCCACTAATTTTATTCTCACTTTTTGTGCTCATTTCTTTCTTCAGTTCTTTTAATATAACTTTGTTTTTCTTCTGTGTGAGTGAGGGAAGCAAAATGCATACCTGCCTGTAGCGAGTGCCTCCCCCATAGTTGAAAGAGTGACAGGGCCAAAATCAAGGGACGTTCGAGCCAAGTTGCCTGGACACACGGAGTTTGAAGCAATTTAAGTCATAGGAAGAGGGAAATACTGATTCTGGGAGAGAGTTTCAGAGCTGAGCTGTTGAATAGAAGAAAGACTGAGAGTAACGTTTCACTTTTTAGTTGGAGAGTTGCACAGAGTAGGGGTGTGTTTGTTGCAAGACGGGTACCACGTACCCTACGTAGAGGAGGTGGTATACAATGGGAGAGCTTTGAGGAGCATTGGTTATTGTAGTAGCGATAGAATAGCGAGTGAAATGCAACATTGCGGCGAAGAGAGAGATTGCAGAGAGTTGGTGAGTGGACGGGAATTAATGATACAAAAGGCCTTCCTTTTTACTTTGTCTAGGAAAGCGGTGTGAGAGGATCCTCCCCACACATGTGAACAATACTCAATACAAGGATGCACTGTGCCACTATACAGAGCAAGAAGCTGTGCAGGGGTAAAGAACCCCTTGAGGCCGTTGAGCCCCCCTCAGCTTCTGGGAGGCTGCCTTAGCAAGACTGGTAATATGGTCCTTCCAGTTGAGAGCAGAAGAAAAAGAGACACCAAGAATATTGAGAGAAGATGAAGGATTGATGTTTGTATTGCTGAAATATAAGGGATAGTCCACTCCTTCATTTATTGATATTCCTTACTGTTCTCTTCTCCCCTCGTCTTCTTGTATATTTAATATCTTTAATTAACTTGTTTGCACTCCTCTCTCTATGCATTTTTGGTTGTTCAGTGTTTAATTATTTTATCTTAGTTTTTATGTTTTTTGCTTGAATCCTTAATGTTCATGTTTCCATATCATCTTTTAGCTGTTTTTACACTTTGATTCTTTTCTTTCTTATTAACTTTTATTATATTTTCTATCGTGTTTTCTCCGTATCTCGTTTTGCATTAATATTATATAATTTTGCATATGCTCTCATTATGCTGTGTACCTACTACCGTACCGCACGTCGCTTCACATTATTATTTAATATTTTATATATATTAGTACGGTATTTGAATATATATTTATTATATTTATCAATATTAGTATTTCGATTACTATTATATTATATTTAGTATGTGTATGTTATATTTTAGTATATTTATTAGTATTTGTATTACCGGTACCGGTATTATTATTCTCGTATTAAATATCCTGTCTTGACTGTATTGTTATGTATTTATATATATATATATATATACAGTACCGGTATATACTCTATATATATATATATATATATACTAGGGTGGTCCTCAAATATTAGGTAAAATTTCGAAATAACAATTCCTTAGGTCTCACCCATTCATTAGGTTCCTTTGAGGCTAGAATACATGCATACGAAATTTGGTTTAATTTGAACAATACTTGGAGGTGTCACACGAGGACATTCCGAGTACCCGTTGTGCATTTAAGATGCAGTGAGTATTAGCCCCTCAATAGGGGGGGGGGGGGGGGAGGGGGGGGGGGTATCGTGGGGGCCCATAACCCACTCATTGTTGCCTGGTTTCTGGGGCCATCAGGGTGGCCTTTGTAACAAATAGGAACCTCTTTCGGTGCTCTTCGATGACTTGCAAGATGAACTGATACTGTTCTTCGTTCTTGATGAGGAGGGCATTATACTCTTGCATTCGGGTGGCTCTTCTCTCTGCAAAATCGTTGATCACCTTGATGTTCTGAAAGGTCTTCCTTGCCTCTGCAAATTCCGGCAGATCCTTCCACATTTCTGGATCCTGATGAAAGAACTTCTGTGACACCCCAAAGTTGTCAAGAAGCTTGCTAGAGTTACTAGTGACAAAATCTGCCAGAGTCTTTCTTTCAAGATTTGTGGGTGTCGGATCCAGTTGTATATGAGGAGGAGGATTTTATTGAACCTTATCTTTCAAGGCTTAAACCATGGCTCTCTTCACATCAGCGGGCACTTGTGAATCAAAGAAACCCAAAATCACCAAATTCTCACTAAGATACCAGAGATGATAGCAAAATGTCTTGGTGGTGTGCTTCCTCACAGGTATATCACCATAGGTCATTAGCTAGTTACGAAAATGAAGGTCATTGGCTGGGGCTTTTATGGCTAAAGGGGCTTCAAACCAGGCCTTTACATACGGTTGAACAGCTAAGGCTTCAAACTTCCTCAAACTTTTCATCTCTGGTCCTGTCAGTGCTGGAAGTTCACCTCGGTCAAGAACATCAAACTGATCTTTTGCAATGGACTTTCACACATGTTGAAATCTTTTATAGATATTGATATCTGGGCCAGACGAAGCTGCACCCATGCAAGCAGAGAAGGCTGCCTCAGCTACCAACTACATAATGTGGTGGCGACAAGCAATATGGATAAGTTTCCTGCCCATTTTCTTTTCTAAGAGTTTGCAGGCTCCATTAGTGTGGCCAGTGTTGCTGGATGTGGTATCAAATGCAAGTCCCATGACATGGTCTGTCAAGTTCCAATCTTCCAATGAATCAAACACTGCTTGTGCTATAGCCTCTCCTTTACCAGTAGTAAGTTGTGGAACTCCCAACAGCTTAGTTGTCTGTCCTCCAGATACAAGAATGGGAAGACGATCCACCTTCCCTTTTCCAGTCAGACTGGGGACAACTTTACCATCCCAATGGACCACATGTTTTGAGTTTGCTTTGAAAGCAGCCTTAACCTCTGCAGAGATCTCTGTTCGTCTGGCTAAGCGACCTCGACGAATGGAGCTTCTATTGATGGCCAGTCCCCCAATGTTGTGACCCAAGGTAGATGCTGTTGCAGCTAAAAGATAAGTAGTCTTTCTGTCACTTACTTTAGTCCTGTCCAGAGCAGCAGCAACCTCTGGTGTGATTATGTTAACAGGTCGAGTAGAAAAATGCTTCTTACATTGACGTTTTGTTGGAGATGGCGTGTATGATTCACTGCTACTACCTGATGAATGTTGCTCCAGATCTACCTTTGCATACCTTTCCTTCTTTAACTTTTCTTCCTCCAGTTTCTGCTCCTCTGATGTCTTCCTACGCTTGTGAATTTGATCTTCCTTTAATGCCAAAGCAATATCAACTCCACCCATGTATCCTCGCCGTTCCTTCTCTCGTTGAGCCTGAAGACATTTTCTATCTTTGTCAATTTTAATCATTGCCATAGCTTGAGAATGGGTAATGTCAAAAAGGTCAGCATCGTCTATTTTTTCCTTTCAGTAACTTTCGCCAAGTCTCAAACAATTTCTTTACTTTTTCTTGGACGTGAAAGTCTGCTAATGTTGGGATCCGTGCTTTTTTCAATAGGTCAATTAGTTCTGTTCCTGTTTCCTTTGCTGCACCTCGAACTGAAAGCTTTCTTTCCTTGTGCAGGAAAAAAAAGGTTCTCAGGACATCACCATTAGAGGCACCAGCTTCCTCGCACTAATGTTTTCCAATGGCTGGCCCACCAACCACACTTCAGTGATAGATCTTGTAGACAATGCCATGATATTTACTTGCGAATGCAATTATTGTATTAACTGCACATCTCTAATGAAACTGTGTAATTGATGCTTAGATTCCTTTGAATCTGCTCGCCTGATTAGTCTTCTATTCTAGATAGGCTAGGATATGATCGTATGAACTGATCGAGATCGTATGATCTGAACAAGATCGAGAAAACAGGACCACACCAATACACACTTCGACAATCTCCACGTGTCTTTTGACCCCGTCCAAAAAATTAGCGTTGCCAACATCAACAAATCAAAGCTGCCAACAATGTGCCGTTTTTCAAGCCTCATTAATACGTTGCGAAACATCATGCCAAAATACACTGGGATACATCACAAACATGGATTCATAACGCCATCTAGTAGAACTAAAGTGAAACGGTAGTAACGCAAACTCTACACTCTGTGAAACCTAACACCATCTAATGGATGCCAGGCTCCAACAATACCAATAGGTCAATAAGAGATAATTTTTACCTGCGGTAGGGAACACTAACATTAACCCTCATGTGACACCAGTAAATATTATCCCATCGATTCAAATTTTCAAGCAGGATAATTAATCGTTACATGGAACAAATCTAGGGGGTGAGATACTTTGAAAGTCAACTTTTGGTTTTGAGGACCACCCTAATATATACTGTATATAATATATATATATATATATATATATATATATATACAGTATATATATAATGCGTGTGTATAAATATACTTTTTTATTTTTTTTAGTTATGAAAGTGTACTGTATACATCTATCTTTCATAAGTTAGCACTGTTCCTTCTACGTAACTCGATGTGGGGATAGCTGTTCGTTCCCATAAGATTAGGAATACCTCTGTAAGACATTTACATAGATGTTAATATATACACTGGCCACTGTTACGGCTGGATCGGCAATACATATTCGGGATTCTTGATCGTAGGACAGAAATGGCTTAAGTGACAACGACACGCTCGATTCCAGTCCCAAATACTATATGCTCCAGACAACAAAAGCACCAACGCCCTACAGAGTTATCGTCTACGGTAACGAGGTACCTTAACTCGGCGAAAGTGTACAACAGGGGTAGGCTATTAGGCTAAACTCCCTCAGACATTTATAGGTTACGTTATTACTAAAGAAATGCAATACTCAAGAAACTACGTTAATATTAAGCCTCTAATAATGTAGAATAGAAGCAGGCTAAAGGTATGACAGTGAAATGCTAAATGACAAATGTACACGCCTACTTGAAAGCGCGTGCACTACACTAACTGTCCCCTACTAACATGCACTAGCATGTAGCATACAAGATATTCATGATCCAGTATATACCTAATAATACACATGGGAGGAACATAAACAGTAGTCACTTATTATAATAATGAATCTATACTTGGAATAACTAAAAGGTTGCAGGCAACAGTACTGCGCCGGTAGCCTACTACCACATAGGCTACTTCGCTTCTCTCACTCTGTCTCCCCTCCGAGTCCGTATGCGCCCTACGCAACAGAACTCCGGACACAGCAGCAAAACGACAGTGCAGTTAATTGATACATGAAAGTATTAATAGTGTTGTCTTGTGTGTGAGTAATGTGTATTGTAAAGTGTTATAGATATATACTTAAAGAGAGCTGCAATGCATAGTAAAATAAAGATATATCCCACTCATCATCCCCATGTGTTCTAGCTAGCAGGCCAAGTCACAGGAACAACGAGTCCCAGCACCGAAAGCGAGAACCCAGGAGAAGACTGTAGAGAACACAAGGACAGATAAATTACGTTACTCTACTATACCGGCACTACGAGCGAGCTGTAGTCTCGGGTGCTACACTCGCTCCTGGCTCGGTATGCAAATCAAGGCTAAGTCCTCGTCCCTCTACAGACAACTCCTGGGCATGGTCGGGCTCTTACACATGGCACCAGTCTAGTCACAAATGGGATGATGAGCAGGGCATATAACTCGTGAACATGTAGAACGTTCACCAACTATCCTCATCAAGAAGATCGCTGTTCACATTAACCCCTTAAATCTAATACATGTAAATATATGCTTGTCCTTAGAGTAATACGAGAGGTGAGTGCTGAAACTCCTTTAGGACCTCAAGGGAAGGTTATGCATTTAAATAGAGCGAAGAATGAAATGAGAGTAATGTCGTCAGAGAGAAAGAGTGCAACCGTGAGAAGTGGGGAGAGAGAGCAAGGGATGTTAGAATCGCAAAGGTTCTAGGCAACCTAGTCCAGGAACACACAGCCAACCTCCAGGCAGTGTGCTGTACGACAACATGGGCCCAGCCCAGGCAGGCAACAATGGACTACCAACCCTATCGCGCCTAGCTATAAGGGCAAGGCTGCCAACCAGTCCATACGTCTGGCAACCACCCGGCCGGCAGCGCGGCGTGTTGCTACCCTCTTGCTCTGAAGCCCAACTCACTCTCTCTCTCTGAATTCCCATTATCCTATCTATCACCTTCTCTATTGATACTACATATTAAATGGAAGGTCTCGACATGGCTTAAAACAAAACCCACCACTGGTTAGCACATGACGAGACCTTTGCAGAGATACAAAGAACATAGTTATAAGTTGTCACACTCAATATACATAGCGGCTGACGGTAGCCAGATCACGGGCGGTACAGTGGAGTACCAAGGAGTACAATCAGGTTGCGTTGCCCAGCACTGGGGTGCGTCACAGCCCCCCCAAGATTTTAGATAATCGACCTTAGAAGCATTATCAAAATCTGACAGGCAACCAACCGACCTGCTACCCTTAGCTGCCACTAATTGCAAAAGGTGCACAACAACTGAAGTGTGAATTATGCATAAAACACAATATTGCATGCATCATGCTACAACAATAAAGAGTTACAAAACTAAAAAAAAGAAAGAGTTTTCTCGTTTATTTTATTGTTTTATAATCTTTTTGGACGGCGTTATGATAGCCTAATTTTACTCCTGCTCAATCCACACACCGTGCACGACTATCTTGGATCATCAACCCTTGATAGACAATCTGCTATCACGTTCTCACTCCCGGCAATATGCTGAATGTTGAGATTATACTCTTGGAGCATTAGGGACCACCTGGTCAACCGCATATTCCGATTGTGAAACTGATTTAGGAATTTCAAGGGATGATGGTCCGTATAAATCGTCACTACCGGGCCGTAGGCTGGAACATAAACTTCGAAATGTTTGAGCGACAAAACGATAGCCAGAAGCTCCTTCTCTATAGTCGAGTAATTCCTTTGTGCCGAATTAAACTTGCGAGAAAAGAAGCTCACTGGGTGTTCCAAGCCCTCGGAATCAGTCTGCAGTAACACTGCCCCGGCACCCACACCGCTGGCATCAGTCGCCAGCTGAAAACTCCTGGAGAAGTCTGGGGCCCTCAAAATCGGATGTGTACACAGCAGGTGCTTGACTAGGTCGAAAGCCCTCTGACACTCCGCAGCCCAACAGAACTTCACTGACTTCGACAGTAGATCAGTTAACGGAGCTAAGACAGTAGAGTATCCCCGGATGAAGCGCCTATAATAGCCTATCATACCTAGGAACCGCATGACCTGGCGCTTAGTGGTGGGCCTGGGAAACATATTGATAGCCTGTATCTTGCTCAGGGGGGGGCACACCCGGCCTAACCCGACCACAAAGCCAAGATACTGCACATTAGCCTTTACAAACTCGCACTTCCTCAGGTTCACCACCAGCCCAGCATCGTGCAACTTCCTAAACAGGGTCTCTAAGTGCCTTAGGTGATTTTCAAAATCGTCATCATATACTATCACGTCATCAAGGTAGACCGTGCAGTTAGGGATTTCGTCACAAATATCGTTCATCAGGTTTTGAAACGTGGCAGGTGCGTTCTTAAGCCCATAAGGCATTACGTTACATTGGTAGGTCTTGCCATCTACCACAAAACCACAAACTTGCTTAGCTCGGTCCGACAGGGGTACTTGCCAGTAGCCTTTTACAAGATCAATTTTAGTAAGGTACTTTGCATTCCCTATCTTGTCCACGCTGTCGTCAACTCGAGGCAAAGGGTAAGGGTTGGTGGTGGTCAAGCCATTTAGCCTACGAAAATCTATGCAGAACCGCACCTTGCCGTCAGGTTTTGGCTGCAACGTGACGGGTGATGTCCACTTCACATAACCTTCAGTGATCATCCCTCTCTCAACCATGTACTTTAACTCCTCCCGTAAAGCTGGCAACTTTACCGGGGGCACACGGTAGGGCACTGACTTGAAGGGCACATTATCACCGACGTCCACGTCGTGCGTTACCTGAGTAGTGAGACCTGGGTGTTCGGCGAAAACAGAGGGGTATGACCTGAACAGGCCTAGGACAGCAGCACCCTGGTGCTCAGGCAGGTGACTTACAGCTTGCCTAGCCTCTTGTTCAGTATTCCCCGCCCACTGTTCCGCGGAAATGACACAGTCCCAGCTATCCTCCTCAGCAGCATGACTGTCCCCACCTCCTTCTCCACCCTGGCCGCTGCAGGCCAGCACAGGGACAGTGAGAGGCTCTGAGGGGTGTCTCACATACTCTTTCATGAGGTTAACATGACATAACTGATGTTTTTTCCTACGGTCAGGTGTTGCAACGAGATAATCAAGGTCGGACAGTTTCTTAGCCACCACATACGGCCCAATGAACTTGGCAGAAAGGGGGTGTCCAGGCAAAGGTAAAAGCAACATTACCTCCTGACCCACCGAAAACTCCCGAAGCTTCACCTTGGCGTCATACTGGTGCTTCATGACCGCCTGTGCATTAACCAAGTTATTACCTGCCGCTGCCATGCAACCTATAAGTCTCTCCCGGCTCGCATCCCCATCTTCCTCCAACTCTATGGCACCATTGCTATAACGAGCTAGGCTAGCGTCTTGCAGCTGCTGCTCACTTATGTCCCCGGGCGTCAATGCATCAAGATGGTTTTGTAATAAGACATTACCCCGGCTAGTAGGCTCTACTGCCTTAGTGGCTCTCGCTACAGCTCTTGCCTCACGCGAAGTCTTACCCAACTCTGCCTTGTTACACACCATCTCTGGGCCAGAGTCAACTCCCGTGTTTATTATAGGTCCAAGTACCGAATCACCGAGAAGTGCAGCAGAATCAATGTCCCTTTTCCTGCCCTTAGCAACCTTCTCCTGATCCTTCCTCCACTGTCCCCGAGGTTGAGTGCTAGGCTGTGCAGGAACCGCAGAGCGAGATCGGGTTACCACACAGGCCATCTCATCCTGTTGGCACCTCCCAACCCATTCCCGATTCTCACCATCCACGTCGGCCGCCCTCTCGGCAACGACTAAGGGTGGAGTCCCGGAAGTGGGCACCGCAAAGGCTGTTGCCGAGAAGAAGGTCGACGCCCTCAACTGGCAAACACTCAACGATCCCTACATCCAGCTCCCTGCACACCTCTCCCACTCTCAACTCCAACCTCACAAGTGGGTATGACCTCGTAGCATTTATACCCTGCACCACAACAACTCTGGCCGCATTTATCGGTTTCCCTGTGAAGTTCCTCAACAAAGTTTGCGAAGCCCCCGTATCCCTCAACAAGTCAACCCTCCGTAGTTCACTCCCCCAGCTCACAAACCCGTGTCCCCGATGGCTACAGAAAGTGTCCCGGACAGGTGTCGAGCCTTCCGTACGCTTCTTTACCGCGTGTGCCTCAGCTGCTGACAACCTACCCCGGGCAGTTGCTGCAGCCTTCAGAGACACACCGATACTGTGAACCAATGACACCGGCTTAGCGGGAGTGTTACTAGGGCACTCACGTGAATAATGGCCTAGCTTCTGACATTTGTAACATTTCACATCCCCAATGGGCTTCTTCCCTTGTGCGGGCGAAGAAGGGGCCTGACCTTTAGTAAACGGGAGAGGCTTGTGTTTGTAGGTGTTATTAGGTGCAATGCTTTTAGTGTGGTTATGTGTGTCATAGGATTTGTTATTATCGAAAACTCTGGTGGGTGGGGTATAGCGCCCCTTCTGCCCTGACTCAGCCCTCTGAGCGGCACCGCAACCACGAATCAATGATAATCTGAGGTCTGCCATCTTGGCAGCCTCCTCTACTGTCTTGGGACATTTTTCCTTAATGTTCAGCGTTAGATCGGTTCCAGTACATTTGTAAAACTGTTCCAGATAGAAAAGTTGCTTAATTTCCTCAGCCGACTCTGCGTGCTCGGACCGAAACCAGTTATTACATGCATCTGTTAAGTCCCGTGCGTGCTCCATAAAACTGACGTCGCTCTTCTTATTCACGCCACGGAACTTCAATCTATAAGTTTCGGGTTGCAGTTCGTAGGCCCGGAGCACAGCCTCCTTCACCAGTCCATACACGACACTCTCGTCCAGTGACAGTGCATCGTAGGCTTTCAACCCCTTACCCACTAGACGTGATGAAACTAATGCTGCCCATTTAACCTCCGGCCAGTCATACTCACGACACTTCTTTTCGAAACGAGCAAAAAACTCAGTCACTGCTGTCTCATCAAATGCGGGTACTAACTTAATTAAATGCGAAAGTGAGTCTGTAACCCGGTGCCCACCACCGAGATGACGCCCCGTGGTCTCTACTCTAGACTTCTCGACATCCATTTCAGCCTGGTACCTGGTTGCATCCTGATTGGCTTGGATTCTAGCAACCTCTATGCGTTCTATACTAGCCTGTTGTATCTGAGTCTCCTGCAGCTTAAACTTAGCTAGTTCTAGCTGAAATAACATCTCAGGAGACAGGCCTGGGGGGGGAGAGCACAAAATGGGGGATCCACACCGAGACGTGTTTACGGGTAAGCCAGCTTGCCATTGAGAACCCTCCTGCTGCATCGTGCTAAGACTCGCTGGCTGAGGGCCCAGCTCAGGGGTAGAGTGGAATGGAGGCTTGGAGGGAACCCCCAAGACCCCACTCCACCCACCGCCCCATCGCCATCACCCAACAAACATGCCACCAAATTCTTCTTGGGCCAACTGTCAGGACAGTCCCGCCCCAAAACCGTGGCTAAACAGCGAAGACCGTAACAATCAATAGCCTGCAGGCGCTGTTCGGTCAAAGGTGTCTGCAAAAATGCCCGGGCATCCCTCTCTCCACTTATAACACTCCCCTCCCTAAATATCTGCTGTACTTGCTGGTCACTAGGCTGTACCGTGTTATCCTCCCCCGTAAATGATGAGTCATTAGACATAGTGCTGGTTATACAATTGCTGTTCATAAACAAACAAAAGTGCTTATTACTAATTGCAGTCTCGACTCACAAAATGTTAAAGAAGCTTGAATGACTCTACTCTAGACACCTAACGAAACAATCTGCAAGTCCACCAATACAATAATGACACAATAAAAATTCCTCCAATATGCAAGAAAATTCTAGCCAGCTCTACTAGGTAGCATAGAATAGTTCTCCAAAAAACATGTGATAGGATACTACTGAATCTTGTGCAAGGTCGCCATTTTGTTACGGCTGGATCGGCAATACATATTCGGGATTCTTGATCGTAGGACAGAAATGGCTTAAGTGACAACGACACGCTCGATTCCAGTCCCAAATACTATATGCTCCAGACAACAAAAGCACCAACGCCCTACAGAGTTATCGTCTACGGTAACGAGGTACCTTAACTCGGCGAAAGTGTACAACAGGGGTAGGCTATGAGGCTAAACTCCCTCAGACATTTATAGGTTACGTTATTACTAAAGAAATGCAATACTCAAGAAACTACGTTAATATTAAGCCTCTAATAATGTAGAATAGAAGCAGGCTAAAGGTATGACAGTGAAATGCTAAATGACAAATGTACACGCCTACTTGAAAGCGCGTGCACTACACTAACTGTCCCCTACTAACATGCACTAGCATGTAGCATACAAGATATTCATGATCCAGTAGATACCTAATAATACACATGGGAGGAACATAAACAGTAGTCACTTATTATAATAATGAATCTATACTTGGAATAACTAAAAGGTTGCAGGCAACAGTACTGCGCCGGTAGCCTACTACCGCATAGGCTACTTCGCTTCTCTCACTCTGTCTCCCCTCCGAGTCCGTATGCGCCCTACGCAACAGAACTCCGGACACAGCAGCAAAACGACAGTGCAGTTAATTGATACATGAAAGTATTAATAGTGTTGTCTTGTGTGTGAGTAATGTGTATTGTAAAGTGTTATAGATATATACTTAAAGAGAGCTGCAATGCATAGTAAAATAAAGATATATCCCACTCATCATCCCCATGTGTTCTAGCTAGCAGGCCAAGTCACAGGAACAACGAGTCCCAGCACCAAAAGCGAGAACCCAGGAGAAGACTGTAGAGAACACAAGGACAGATAAATTACGTTACTCTACTATACCGGCACTACGAGCGAGCTGTAGTCTCGGGTGCTACACTCGCTCCTGGCTCGGTATGCAAATCAAGGCTAAGTCCTCGTCCCTCTACAGACAACTCCTGGGCATGGTCGGGCTCTTACACATGGCACCAGTCTAGTCACAAATGGGATGATGAGCAGGGCATATAACTCGTGAACATGTAGAACGTTCACCAACTATCCTCATCAAGAAGATCGCTGTTCACATTAACCCCTTAAATCTAATACATGTAAATATATGCTTGTCCTAAGAGTAATACGAGAGGTGAGTGCTGAAACTCCTTTAGGACCTCAAGGGAAGGTTATGCATTTAAATAGAGAGAAGAATGAAATGAGAGTAATGTCGTCAGAGAGAAAGAGTGCAACCGTGAGAAGTGGGGAGAGAGAGCAAGGGATGTTAGAATCTCAAAGGTTCTAGGCAACCTAGTCCAGGAACACACAGCCAACCTCCAGGCAGTGTGCTGTACGACAACATGGGCCCAGCCCAGGCAGGCAACAATGGACTACCAACCCTATCGCGCCTAGCTATAAGGGCAAGGCTGCCAACCAGTCCATACGTCTGGCAACCACCCGGCCGGCAGCGCGGCGTGTTGCTACCCTCTTGCTCTGAAGCCCAACTCACTCTCTCTCTCTGAATTCCCATTATCCTATCTATCAACTTCTCTATTGATACTACATATTAAATGGAAGGTCTCGACATGGCTTAAAACAAAACCCACCACTGGTTAGCACATGACGAGACCTTTGCAGAGATACAAAGAACATAGTTATAAGTTGTCACACTCAATATACATAGCGGCTGACGGTAGCCAGATCACGGGCGGTACAGTGGAGTACCAAGGAGTACAATCAGGTTGCGTTGCCCAGCACTGGGGTGCGTCACACCACACAGACCAGAACGATTCCAGCGAGGTGGTCATAATTTAATTCTAGTAGAGATAGCAAACCCAAAGTACCGGAAATGGGAAGAAACGATAGAGAGAAAGAAGAAGAAATAAGAAGAAACTAGAAGAAGAAAAAGAAGAAGAAGAAGAGAGAGAGAGAGTCCTGTATCAAGCTTAATTGTTTTTCGACCTGTTCTTGGAGTTTTCCTCCTCTCTCTATTTTCCTCGTTAATGAGGAGAGGTTAATTGACGTCAGTTCTAATTATGTCCTCACTTTTATTTTACATTTCCTTGACCATGCTATTTCATATTTCTTCTGTATTTTTTATATATTTCTTTATTATAATTACTTTGCATTTTTCCCTCTTCGTAATTTTAGGATTTCCATTTTTTCTCTTCTGTATTCTTAATTTCTAGAATGATTTGTATAGCCTATTGTCATAGCTATTGTATAAGCTCTCTTCTCATAAATCCAAATTATCTGATGTTTCTCTTCTGTTCTGTTCTTTCTTCATTCCTTTGACTGTCCTTGCTTCATCCTTGCCCTTCGTTTTTAATTATAGGAGTGTTATCTCTTAGGATGTCTCCGCAGTATATTACAAATTATCAACCATATTCATATCCCTTCACTGTGAGAGGATTATCCAAAACTGAATACAATCGACTGACGATAGCCTGGCTGTAGTGAAATATATTAATCCTGTTACGTATCTTGATCCTCAAGTGGTTAACTTGATGAATCTAGATAGCACAGAGATATATATTAAGGTATCAGTCAGCTGAAGGCAAAACAAAAGTAAAATCTAATAAAATAATTTCCTGTTGTTGCTTCCTTTCCTTTTGGATCTTAGGACTTAGTATCCTTTATTGACTGATACTCTTTAATTATGAAAAAATACTGAAACTAATTAAAGTCATGTAGTATTTATAAAGAATTATTATTTAACCGAAGCTTAGTAGGCTATGGTTATGAACCGAAGAAGTTATATCTAAAGAAGGACTATTAATTCTATAAAAAGTCTTGAAAGATAAATATTAAAGTAAGAATATTTCTGTCTCTTACCCTTTTTGAAATGAATAGATAGTTTTCTTATCTGTCCTTTTATTTATATTTAATGTAATTATTCTTGGTTCTTGTCTTACGTTAATAGTATTATATTATTATTATCAGGATTTATATCAAAGTCACATAAAAAGTTAGATATATATTTAATAAT
The DNA here is from genome assembly GCA_032716605.1 of Paralithodes platypus. Classification (NCBI taxonomy): domain Eukaryota; kingdom Metazoa; phylum Arthropoda; class Malacostraca; order Decapoda; family Lithodidae; genus Paralithodes; species Paralithodes platypus. The sequence goes on from CM064575.1 coordinate 42,702,400, forward strand.
TAGTTAAATGTATTTCTTAACCACGTAACATTGAAGTTTGATTATGAGTAAATAAAGTTACAGGATCGTTTCATAGATTCGATTCAGGTCTCACTCAAATAATATGAAAAGCAAAATATAATATTTTGAAGCAAAAGAATTTTCTTCAGCTTAGGAAATCACTAGAAGTAATATTAACACAGCCATGTTAGTCTAAGGCGATATTACTAATATGAGACAATAGCATCACCGTACTAAGCACCATTAAGCAATGTACGCTTAATTAAAAGAAAATGAAAGAACTCTTAAGTATTAATATAAAACAATAGTATTACTTTCATCATAACCCAATTACTTAAAGAGTTGCTTTAGTCCACAAGTTAGTCAACTAAAATAGTTAAGTACATAATAATAGCGTTAACGTTAATTCCCAATAAAATAGTTAAGTACATAAATAGTAGCGTTAACGTTAATTCGCAATGAAATAGTTAAACACATAATAGTAGCGTTCACGTTAATTCGCAATCAAATAGTTAAACACATAATAGTAGCGTTCACGTTAATTCGCAATCAAATAGTTAAACACATAATAGTAGCGTTCACATTAATTCCCAATCACATATCTCACTAACCAACATAACGTAAGTGTTTACACCGAACACACTTAACACACATTTATATAATCTGACTGACAGTCACAATCCCATTATAATACTTCACCCCGTCTTCCTCCAGCTGCAAGTTCACCTTCCCCAACTCCAAATGAGACTGATTTGAATGCCCACAACTCGGGTCTTATATACCAAACAATGATGGTGTAGGAACGAATCAAGAGGCGGGGGTTGGTGCCTGCTCCAATCATAGCTCCTCGAGTCGCATAACAGGTGCCTGGTCCACTCACAGCTCCTGGCGTCGATCATAAGTCATAGCATCGGTCATCGAGGTAGTTTGCAGGGTCCCCTATGACGCACGCAGGTGTGAAGGCCAGATTGCTGGTATGGGGCGAGCTGGTTTGCCCACTCGCTCGTCGCTAGTCTGCTTCACCGTTTGGGTAGTTTGGCTCCTTCAACTCTAATTCTAACTCTTAAATTAACATACAGGGCTCCGTATGTCAGACCTCCCCCCTAGAAAAGAGTTTAAGGAGTATAGTACATAATATTAAACATAATACATAAATAGATTCACCACCAGATTGGCAACAGCAAGATTATAATGAGGATATAATAAGGATATCACCCAAAGTAGGCAAAGTCTCCAGGTACCACATCAGAACATAGCCGGAACGTAGCTGGAGCGTTTATTCGAACTGCAAGGCATTATCTCACAGCTGAAGGCTTGAAAGCGCACTACAAAAGCATGATATTTACCTCGCTACAAGGGAGAGCTAATTGCCAAAATCCTCTCATTAAGTTAAACTTACTGCTGTATGAGGCCAACCTGGAAAATGCAATCTTTGATCCGTGGCAGTGGGTAGGTATCGTTCTTTGTGACAGCATTGACTTGCCTATAGTCCCTACAAAACCTATGGCTCCCGTCTGGCTTCGGCACAAGTATGACCGGACTACTCCACTGGCTGAAGGCCCTAGTGATCAGTTCATTAGAGAACATAAAGTCAAGCTCGACCTGCAGTATACTCCTGCGTTGTGGCGAGACACGGTAGGGGGACAGTTTAATGGGAGTTGCATCCCCTACGTCGATGTCGTGCACGGCCAAAGAAGTGAGCCCTGGAGTATCACGGAACACACTGGGAGACTGAGATAAAACAGAGATTAGTTGGTTCGCTTGATCAGAGGGAAGGTGACATAGTTTAGATGGTAATTCCCTCAAAGCCACTGAATTATACTGAAAGTTGGATAGGCTACATGACAAGTCAAAGTCTGCATGGATACCTTCAGGCTCTGGAACAGTCTCTTGCGGGTCAGTAAGAGAACTGAAGACTTCGTCCCCACCAGGCTGTTCACAGGTCCTGACATTCACTGCCACAGTGGGAGAAACTGGAAGAGAGGAATCAGGGGACCTATGGTAGGGCTTCAACTTATTTATATGGAATACTTGCGTGGGCTTTCTCCTGTCTGGGGTAGTTACTAGGTAATCGGTAATGCTCACCCTCCGAATGATCTTATATGGGCCCCTGAACTTGGCAGATAAAGGTTGGCCAAAAAGGGGGAGCAGGACCAAAACCTCATCACCTGGCTTAAACTCCCTCTCACGGGCTTTTCTGTCATACCATTTCTTCATGGAGCTTTTAGCCACTGTCAAGTTTTGAGCGGCAAACTCACAGGAGGATCTCAGCCTGGTTTTGAAATCTGAAACATACTTGAGGAGGTTTTGGTTCCCCTCCTGGCCAACTAGGCTATCTGCAATAGTTGCAAAGGACCTCTTACCTGGTGACCGAAAACTAGCTCATTAGGGGAAAAACCCAGGGATTCAGTTGGAACCTCACGAGTAGCAAATAAAAGAAAAGGTACCCCCTTATCCCACTCAACTCCGGTCTCTGTACAATACTTACGTAACATTCCCTTTAATGTCTGATGATATCGTTCGAGAACCCCTTGACTCTCTGGGTGGTAGGTGCTAGACTTTACATGCTCGATACCCAACTCCTTCAGGGACTGCTGGAAAATGTTAGAGGTAAAATTAGTTCCTTGATCACTTTGCACCTCATGGGGGAAACCCATTCTGGTGAAGAATTTGAGCAGTTCCTTGATAACAGTTGGAGCAGAGGTAGTCCTTAAGGGTATAGCCTCTGGGTAGCGAGTTGCCATGTCCATGATAGTTAATAAATAAATGTTACCTTGGGAAGTCTTAGGCAATGGGCCTACAATGTCCACTACCACCCGAGTAAAAGGATTCTCGAAAACGGGCAAGGGCACCAGAGGATGTACAGGCACCTTCTGATTGGCTTTTCCTGTCATCTGGCAAGTGTGACACACTCTACAACACTCCACTACATCTGCACGCATTCCTGGCCAGTAAAAGTGGGCTATGATTCTGTCTAGAGTTTTTCTCACACCTAGGTGTCCTGCCAATGGTATACAATGTGCCATTTCCATGATATCTCTACGACAAGGTTTGGGGACTACTACTTGATGGATGTCCCAAGCCCCGTCATCGATTGGTCTGTGTGGCGGTCTCCATCTTTGCCACAATACTCCTCCTTTGAGGTAGAAACATTCACCACCCTCCTTCTCACATTCCTCTTCACTCACGGACCTGGCAGCTAACTCCTTGCATTCACTATCATCTCTCTGTAGCTCTACCAGGCCACTAGGACAATTTGGAGGGGTTTCATGGTCATCGTTAGGGTCAAGATGAGCCATAAAGGTGTCAGATAAATCCACCTCAGTCACATCATCAGGCACAGTTGGAGCGTCATTCACACTCTCATCATCCCTTTCATCAACTCTTACATTCGGTACATTTCTGTCGGAGGGAACTGCTACTCGAGACATTGAACGTGTGACAGCACACACAGGGAAAACTGTTGGCATCTCCTTTTCGAGCTCACCGGTTAGTGGCTCGTTAACAGGGGAAAGTGACAAAATGGGGTCTGGTCGGACCTTCTCACCTGCTACATCATTCCCCAAAAGGAGCGTTACCCCAGGCACAGGGATATCTTGGGACCTACACAAAGCTATGGTGGCCTCACCCTGTAGTAACTCACATTCAATTTCGCCTTTTACCAAGTATGCATAAAACTGGCCTCCAGCACCTCTCATTACAACTGGTTCGCCAGGTGGGCACTCAGTGTAAGGATTCACCATGAGGGTGCTAGTAGAACCTGTGTCTCTCAGAATTTTTACCTCATGCATACAACCATTTAATCTCACGTTGCCAGATGAAATAAAGGGACGGTAACTGTCCTGCACTGATGGTGAAATTATTATTGGCTTAACCCTAGTGGGTTGCACCACACATGCTACTACACCCCTGTCTAGATGATTTACGTTAGCTGCTAGGTACTCCTTCTGTCGGGAGTCCTGCATTAAAGGAACTTTTGGTGCTTGGTACTCCTGTCGGGAGTCCTGCATTAAAGGAACTTTTGGTGCTAGGTACTCCTGTCGGGAGTCCTGCATTACAGGCACATATGGAGTTTGAGATACGGCGGCAATTGTCTGCCCCGATCTCTCGGTTCTCTCCTTGGCCCAGCACTGATAAGCTAGGTGGCCTCTCATGCCACAAAAAGTACATACTTTAGGGGATACGGGAACGTTCCCTCTTTGAGCATTACAATTAGTTTGGGGCCCACCTCTGTTACCATTGCCCTGAGTCGCATTTTTAGTTGGGGGAACAATTCTATTTTGGCTAGCTGGGGAAGACGTTATAGGCTTGTGACTGGGTCTGTCAGATTTGTGATTGGGATACTTAAAATTAGAACTAGAATTATCGTAGGGCTTCTTTCCACGAAATTTGTTGTTGAGCACGTATGTGTCAGCATGTCAGCAGCGTCAGCAAGACAATCTACCTTTTTCCCCTTTAAATGATAGGATACAGAAGAATCAATTTTCCATAGGAAATTTTCTAACAGGACCAACTCCTTCAGATCGTTGTAGCTTGTGACTTTCTTACTCTTGACCCAATGATTGAAAGTTTTAGTCATGGTCCTGGCAAATACCTTATGGGTTTCTTCTACTTTCTTCTGGTTTTTAGGGAAAGATTGCCTGTAAGCCTCAGGCTGCAATTGATAGGTTTTTAGGATAGCTTCTTTGAGATTGTCATAATCCTGCCTAACTTCGGCTACTTCTGACAAATACGTGGCTCGAGCCTGCCCTGTCAAAACAGTTTGTAACATAAAAGGCCATTGATCTCTTGTCCACTTCATACCTCCAGCAACTTCCTCAAACAAAACAAAGAAATCCTGCACATTATCCTCAGTGAAAGGTGGAATGACACTAGTCATAGTTAATCCCAGAGGGGGAGCAATTTCGGGAGCATTTGTATGGACATTTAGTTGAGCCGTACGATATTGATATTCACATTGTTCGGTCGTTGCACTGGCATTTAGTCTGACTTGTTCGGTCTTTGCTTCGGCATTTATTCTGGCTTCTTCGGTAATATTATTTATTCTGGCTAGTTCTATACTTGTTTGGCTTGTTCGGTCGTTGCTTTTATTCTGGCTAGTTCTAGTTCGAATATTTGATCACCGGTCAAACCAGGTGGCAATTGTATATCAAGTTGGCTAGGTTTACTAGGGATCCCACCAACTGCTCCGTCACCCTCCCCGCCTTCTACAGGGAACAGGTGGGTTTTTATGGTCTGAGCCACCTCTACTTTAGACATGTTTGAGACAGTTAATTGGAGATGTGAGGCAAGCACTTTCAGTTCGGATTTTGACAGACAGTCAATATCAGGGGATGTGGGTTCTGATTCTATGAAAACTCTAGCATCTTCGTCATTAATTAGTTGAGGCATGATTAATATTTGATTTTTAAGTAGTGAAACGTTAATGAAACTGAGTGAAACTGTATGAAACGAATCCTGGCAAGGTCGCCACTCTTCTGTTACGTATCTTGATCCTCAAGTGGTTAACTTGATGAATCTAGATAGCACAGAGATATATATTAAGGTATCAGTCAGCTGAAGGCAAAACAAAAGTAAAATCTAATAAAATATTTCCTGTTGTTGCTTCCTTTCCTTTTGGATCTTAGGACTTAGTATCCTTTATTGACTGATACTCTTTAATTATGAAAAATACTGAAACTAATTAAAGTCATGTAGTATTTATAAAGAATTATTATTTAACCGAAGCTTAGTAGGCTATGGTTATGAACCGAAGAAGTTATATCTAAAGAAGGACTATTAATTCTATAAAAAGTCTTGAAAGATAAATATTAAAGTAAGAATATTTCTGTCTCTTACCCTTTTTGAAATGAATAGATAGTTTTCTTATCTGTCCTTTTATTTATATTTAATGTAATTATTCTTGGTTCTTGTCTTACGTTAATAGTATTATATTATTATTATCATCAGGATTTATATCAAAGTCACATAAAAAGTTAGATATATATTTAATAATTAGTTAAATGTATTTCTTAACCACGTAACATTGAAGTTTGATTATGAGTAAATAAAGTTACAGGATCGTTTCATAGATTCGATTCAGGTCTCACTCAAATAATATGAAAAGCAAAATATAATATTTTGAAGCAAAAGAATTTTCTTCAGCTTAGGAAATCACTAGAAGTAATATTAACACAGCCATGTTAGTCTAAGGCGATATTACTAATATGAGACAATAGCATCACCGTACTAAGCACCATTAAGCAATGTACGCTTAATTAAAAGAAAATGAAAGAACTCTTAAGTATTAATATAAAACAATAGTATTACTTTCATCATAACCCAATTACTTAAAGAGTTGCTTTAGTCCACAAGTTAGTCAACTAAAATAGTTAAGTACATAGTAATAGCGTTAACGTTAATTCCCAATAAAATAGTTAAGTACATAAATAGTAGCGTTAACGTTAATTCGCAATGAAATAGTTAAACACATATTAGTAGCGTTCACGTTAATTCGCAATCAAATAGTTAAACACATAATAGTAGCGTTCACGTTAATTCGCAATCAAATAGTTAAACACATAATAGTAGCGTTCACGTTAATTCCCAATCACATATCTCACTAACCAACATAACGTAAGTGTTTACACCGAACACACTTAACACACATTTATATAATCTGACTGACAGTCACAATCCCATTATAATACTTCACCCCGTCTTCCTCCAGCTGCAAGTTCACCTTCCCCAACTCCAAATGAGACTGATTTGAATGCCCACAACTCGGGTCTTATATACCAAACAATGATGGTGTAGGAACGAATCAAGAGGCCTGCTCCAATCATAGCTCCTCGAGTCGCATAACAGGTGCCTGGTCCACTCACAGCTCCTGGCGTCGATCATAAGTCATAGCATCGGTCATCGAGGTAGTTTGCAGGGTCCCCTATGACGCACGCAGGTGTGAAGGCCAGATTGCTGGTATGGGGCGAGCTGGTTTGCCCACTCGCTCGCTAGTCTGCTTCACCGTTTGGGTAGTTTGGCTCCTTCAACTCTAATTCTAACTCTTAAATTAACATACAGGGCTCCGTATGTCAGACCTCCCCCCTAGAAAAGAGTTTAAGGAGTATAGTACATAATATTAAACATAATACATAAATAGATTCACCACCAGATTGGCAACAGCAAGATTATAATGAGGATATAATAAGGATATCACCCAAAGTAGGCAACGTCTCCAGGTACCACATCAGAACATAGCCGGAACGTAGCTGGAGCGTTATTCGAACTGCAAGGCATTATCTCACAGCTGAAGGCTTGAAAGCGCACTACAAAAGCATGATATTTACCTCGCTACAAGGGAGAGCTAATTGCCAAAATCCTCTCATTAAATTAAACTTGCTGCTGTATGAGGCCAACCTGGAAAATGCAATCTTTGATCCGTGGCAGTGGGTAGGTATCGTTCTTTGTGACAGCATTGACTTGCCTATAGTCCCTACAAAACCTATGGCTCCCGTCTGGCTTTGGCACAAGTATGACCGGACTACTCCACTGGCTTAAGGCCCTAGTGATCAGTTCATTAGATAACATAAAGTCAAGCTCGACCTGCAGTATACTCCTGCGTTGTGGCGAGACACGGTAGGGGGATAGTTTAATGGGAGTTGCATCCCCTACGTCGATGTCGTGCACGGCCAAAGAAGTGAGCCCTGGAGTATCACGGAACACACTGGGAGACTGAGATAAAACAGAGATTAGTTGGTTCGCTTGATCAGAGGGAAGGTGACATAGTTTAGATGGTAATTCCCTCAAAGCCACTGAATTATACTGAAAGTTGGATAGGCTACATGACAAGTCAAAGTCTGCATGGATACCTTCAGGCTCTGGAACAGTCTGTTGCGGGTCAGTAAGAGAACTGAAGACTTCGTCCGCACCAGGCTGTTCACAGGTCCTGACATTCACTGCCACAGTGGGAGAATCTGGAGGAGAGGAATCAGGGGACCTATGGTAGGGCTTCAACATATTTATATGGAATACTTGCGTGGGCTTTCTCCTGTCTGGGGTAGTTACTAGATAATCGGTAATGCTCACCCTCCGAATGATCTTATATGGGCCCCTGAACTTGGCAGATAAAGGTTGGCCAAAAAGGGGGAGCAGGACCAAAACCTCATCACCGGGCTTAAACTCCCTCTCACGGGCTTTTCTGTCATACCATTTCTTCATGGAGCTTTTAGCCACTGTCAAGTTTTGAGCGGCAAACTCACAGGAGGATCTCAGCCGGGTTTTGAAATCTGAAACATACTTGAGGAGGTTTTGGTTCCCCTCCTGGCCAACTAGGCTATTCTGCAATAGTTGCAAAGGACCTCTTACCTGGTGACCGAAAACTAGCTCATTAGGGGAAAAACCCAGGGATTCAGTTGGAACCTCACGAGTAGCAAATAAAAGAAAAGGTACCCCCTTATCCCACTCAACTCCGGTCTCTGTACAATACTTACGTAACATTCCCTTTAATGTCTGATGATATCGTTCGAGAACCCCTTGACTCTCTGGGTGGTAGGTGCTAGACTTTACATGCTCGATACCCAACTCCTTCAGGGACTGCTGGAAAATGTTAGAGGTAAAATTAGTTCCTTGATCACTTTGCACCTCATGGGGGAAACCCATTCTGGTGAAGAATTTGAGCAGTTCCTTGATAACAGTTGGAGCAGAGGTAGTCCTTAAGGGTATAGCCTCTGGGTAGCGAGTTGCCATGTCCATGATAGTTAATAAATAAATGTTACCTTGGGAAGTCTTAGGCAATGGGCCTACAATGTCCACTACCACCCGAGTAAAAGGATTCTCGAAAACGGGCAAGGGCACCAGAGGATGTACAGGCACCTTCTGATTGGGTTTTCCTGTCATCTGGCAAGTGTGACACACTCTACAACACTCCACTACATCTGCACGCATTCCTGGCCAGTAAAAGTGGGCTATGATTCTGTCTAGAGTTTTTCTCACACCTAGGTGTCCTGCCAATGGTATACAATGTGCCATTTCCATGATATCTCTACGACAAGGTTTGGGGACTACTACTTGATGGATGTCCCAAGCCCCGTCATCGATTGGTCTGTGTGGCGGTCTCCATCTTCGCCACAATACTCCTCCTTTGAGGTAGAAACATTCACCACCCTCCTTCTCACATTCCTCTTCACTCACGGACCTGGCAGCTAACTCCTTGCATTCACTATCATCTCTCTGTAGCTCTACCAGGCCACTAGGACAATTTGGAGGGGTTTCATGGTCATCGTTAGGGTCAAGATGAGCCATAAAGGTGTCAGATAAATCCACCTCAGTCACATCATCAGGCACAGTTGGAGCGTCATTCACACTCTCATCATCCCTTTCATCAACTCTTACATTCGGTACATTTCTGTCGGAGGGAACTGCTACTTGAGACATTGAACGTGTGACAGCACACACAGGGAAAACTGTTGGCATCTCCTTTTCGAGCTCACCGGTTAGTGGCTCGTTAACAGGGGAAAGTGACAAAATGGGGTCTGGTCGGACCTTCTCACCTGCTACATCATTCCCCAAAAGGAGCGTTACCCCAGGCACAGGGATATCTTGGGACCTACACAAAGCTATGGTGGCCTCACCCTGTAGTAACTCACATTCAATTTCGCCTTTTACCAAGTATGCATAAAACTGGCCTCCAGCACCTCTCATTACAACTGGTTCGCCAGGTGGGCACTCAGTGTAAGGATTCACCATGAGGGTGCTAGTAGAACCTGTGTCTCTCAGAATTTTTACCTCATGCATACAACCATTTAATCTCACGTTGCCAGATGAAATAAAGGGACGGTAACTGTCCTGCACTGATGGTGAAATTATTATTGGCTTAACCCTAGTGGGTTGCACCACACATGCTACTACACCCCTGTCTAGATGATTTACGTTAGCTGCTAGGTACTCCTTCTGTCGGGAGTCCTGCATTAAAGGAACTTTTGGTGCTAGGTACTCCTGTCGGGAGTCCTGCATTAAAGGAACTTTTGGTGCTAGGTACTCCTTCTGTCGGGAGTCCTGCATTACAGGCACATATGGAGTTTGAGATACGGCGGCAACTGTCTGCCCCGATCTCTCGGTTTTTCCTTGGCCCAGCACTGATAAGCTAGGTGGCCTCTCATGCCACAAAAAGTACATACTTTAGGGGATACGGGAACGTTCCCTCTTTGAGCATTACTATTAGTTTGGGGCCCACCTCTGTTACCATTGCCCTGAGTCGCATTTTTAGTTGGGGGAACAATTCTATTTTGGCTAGCTGGGGAAGACGTTATAGGCTTGTGACTGGGTCTGTCAGATTTGTGATTGGGATACTTAAAATTAGAACTAGAATTATCGTAGGGCTTCTTTCCACGAAATTTGTTGTTGAGCACGTATGTCAGCCATGTCAGCAGCGTCGGCAAGACAATCTACCTTTTTCCCCTTTAAATGATAGGATACAGAAGAATCAATTTTCCATAGGAAATTTTCTAACAGGACCAACTCCTTCAGATCGTTGTAGCTTGTGACTTTCTTACTCTTGACCCAATGATTGAAAGTTTTAGTCATGGTCCTGGCAAATACCTTATGGGTTTCTTCTACTTTCTTCTGGTTTTTAGGGAAAGATTGCCTGTAAGCCTCAGGCTGCAATTGATAGGTTTTTAGGATAGCTTCTTTGAGATTGTCATAATCCTGCCTAACTTCTGCTACTTCTGACAAATACGTGGCTCGAGCCTGCCCTGTCAAAACAGTTTGTAACATAAAAGGCCATTGATCTCTTGTCCACTTCATACCTCCAGCAACTTTCTCAAACAAAACAAAGAAATCCTGCACATTATCCTCAGTGAAAGGTGGAATGACACTAGTCATAGTCAATCCCAGAGGGGGAGCAATTTCGGGAGCATTTGTATGGACATTTAGTTGAGCCGTACGATATTGATATTCACATTGTTCGGTCGTTGCACTGGCATTTAGTCTGACTTGTTCGGTCTTTGCTTCGGCATTTATTCTGGCTTCTTCGGTAATATTATTTATTCTGGCTAGTTCTATACTTGCGTTGGCTTGTTCGGTCGTTGCTTTTATTCTGGCTAGTTCTAGTTCGAATATTTGATCACCGGTCAAACCAGGTGGCAATTGTATATCAAGTTGGCTAGGTTTACTAGGGATCCCACCAACTGCTCCGTCACCCTCCCCGCCTTCTACAGGGAACAGGTGGGTTTTTATGGTCTGAGCCACCTCTACTTTAGACATGTTTGAGACAGTTAATTGGAGATGTGAGGCAAGCACTTTCAGTTCGGATTTTGACAGACAGTCAATATCAGGGGATGTGGGTTCTGATTCTATGAAAACTCTAGCATCTTCGTCATTAATTAGTTGAGGCATGATTAATATTTGATTTTTAAGTAGTGAAACGTTAATGAAACTGAGTGAAACTGTATGAAACGAATCCTGGCAAGGTCGCCACTCTTCTGTTACGTATCTTGATCCTCAAGTGGTTAACTTGATGAATCTAGATAGCACAGAGATATATATTAAGGTATCAGTCAGCTGAAGGCAAAACAAAAGTAAAATCTAATAAAATTATTTCCTGTTGTTGCTTCCTTTCCTTTTGGATCTTAGGACTTAGTATCCTTTATTGACTGATACTCTTTAATTATGAAAAATACTGAAACTAATTAAAGTCATGTAGTATTTATAAAGAATTATTATTTAACCGAAGCTTAGTAGGCTATGGTTATGAACCGAAGAAGTTATATCTAAAGAAGGACTATTAATTCTATAAAAAGTCTTGAAAGATAAATATTAAAGTAAGAATATTTCTGTCTCTTACCCTTTTTGAAATGAATAGATAGTTTTCTTATATGTCCTTTTATTTATATTTAATGTAATTATTCTTGGTTCTTGTCTTACGTTAATAGTATTATATTATTATTATCATCAGGATTTATATCAAAGTCACATAAAAAGTTAGATATATATTTAATAATTAGTTAAATGTATTTCTTAACCACGTAACATTGAGGTTTGATTATGAGTAAATAAAGTTACAGGATCGCTTCATAGATTCGATTCAGGTCTCACTCAAATAATATGAAAAGCAAAATATAATATTTTGAAGCAAAAGAATTTTCTTCAGCTTAGGAAATCACTAGAAGTAATATTAACACAGCCATGTTAGTCTAAGGCGATATTACTAATATGAGACAATAGCATCACCGTACTAAGCACCATTAAGCAATGTAAGCTTAATTAAAAGAAAATGAAAGAACTCGTAAGTATTAATATAAAACAATAGTATTACTTTCATCATAACCCAATTACTTAAAGAGTTGCTTTAGTCCACAAGTTAGTCAACTAAAATAGTTAAGTACATAATAATAGCGTTAACGTTAATTCCCAATCAAATAGTTAAGTACATAAATAGTAGCGTTAACATTAATTCGCAATCAAATAGTTAAGTACATAATAGTAGCGTTCACGTTAATTCGCAATCAAATAGTTAATAGTAGCGTTCACGTTAATTCGCAATCAAATAGTTAAACACATAATAGTAGCGTTCACGTTAATTCCCAATCACATATCTCACTAACCAACATAACGTAAGTGTTTACACCGAACACACTTAACACACATTTATATAATCTGACTGACAGTCACAATCCCATTATAATACTTCACCCCGTCTTCCTCCAGCTGCAAGTTCACCTTCCCCAACTCCAAATGAGACTGATTTGAATGCCCACAACTCGGGTCTTATATACCAAACAATGATGGTGTAGGAACGAATCAGGAGGCGGGGGGGTGGTGCCTGCTCCAATCATAGCTCCTCGAGTCGCATAACAGGTGCCTGGTCCACTCACAGCTCCTGGCGTCGATCATACGTCATAGCATCGGTCATCGAGGTAGTTTGCAGGGTCCCCTATGACGCACGCAGGTGTGAAGGCTTGTTTGCTGGTATGGGGCGAGCTGGTTTGCCCACTCGCTCGTTCGCTCGCTAGTCTGCTTCACCGTTTGGGTAGTTTGGCTCCTTCAACTCTAATTCTAACTCTTAAATTAACATACAGGGCTCCGTATGTCAGACCTCCCCCCTAGAAAAGAGTTTAAGGAGTATAGTACATAATATTAAACATAATACATAAATAGATTCACCACCAGATTGGCAACAGCAAGATTATAATGAGGATATAATAAGGATATCACCCAAAGTAGGCAATGTCTCCAGGTACCACATCAGAACATAGCCGGAACGTAGCTGGAGCGTTATTCGAACTGCAAGGGTTATCTCACAGCTGAAGGCTTGAAAGCGCACTACAAAAGCATGATATTTACCTCGCTACAAGGGAGAGCTAATTGCCAAAATCCTCTCATTAAGTTAAACTTACTGCTGTATGAGGCCAACCTGGTAAATGCAATCTTTGATCCGTGGCAGTGGGTAGGTATCGTTCTTTGTGACAGCATTGACTTGCCTATAGTCCCTACATAACCTATGGCTCCCGTCTGGCTTTGGCACAAGTATGACCGGACTACTCCACTGGCTTAAGGCCCTTGTGATCAGCTGGGTTGAAAACATGAAGTCAAGCTCGACCTGCAGTATACTCCTGCGTTGTGGCGAGACACGGTAGGGGGATAGTTTAATGGGAGTTGCATCCCCTACGTCGATGTCGTGCACGGCCAAAGAAGTGAGCCCTGGAGTATCACGGAACACACTGGGAGACTGAGATAAAACAGAGATTAGTTGGTTCGCTTGATCAGAGGGAAGATGACATAGTTTAGATGGTAATTCCCTCAAAGCCACTGAATTATACTGAAAGTTGGATAGGCTACATGACAAGTCAAAGTCTGCATGGATACCTTCAGGCTCTGGAACAGTCTGTTGCGGGTCAGTAAGAGAACTGAAGACTTCGTCCGCACCAGGCTGTTCCCAGGTCCTGACATTCACTGCCACAGTGGGAGAATCTGGAGGAGAGGAATCAGGGGACCTATGGTAGGGCTTCAACATATTTATATGGAATACTTGCGTGGGCTTTCTCCTGTCTGGGGTAGTTACTAGATAATCGGTAATGCTCACCCTCCGAATGATCTTATATGGGCCCCTGAACTTGGCAGATAAAGGTTGGCCAAAAAGGGGGAGCAGGACCAAAACCTCATCACCGGGCTTAAACTCCCTCTCACGGGCTTTTCTGTCATACCATTTCTTCATGGAGCTTTTAGCCACTGTCAAGTTTTGAGCGGCAAACTCACATGAGGATCTCAGCCGGGTTTTGAAATCTGAAACATACTTGAGGAGGTTTTGGTTCCCCTCCTGGCCAACTAGGCTATCCTGCAATAGTTGCAAAGGACCTCTTACCTGGTGACCGAAAACTAGCTCATTAGGGGAAAAACCCAGGGATTCAGTTGGAACCTCACGAGTAGCAAATAAAAGAAAAGGTACCCCCTTATCCCACTCAACTCCGGTCTCTGTACAATACTTACGTAACATTCCCTTTAATGTCTGATGATATCGTTCGAGAACCCCTTGACTCTCTGGGTGGTAGGTGCTAGACTTTACATGCTCGATACCCAACTCCTTCAGGGACTGCTGGAAAATGTTAGAGGTAAAATTAGTTCCTTGATCACTTTGCACCTCATGGGGGAAACCCATTCTGGTGAAGAATTTGAGCAGTTCCTTGATGACAGTTGGAGCAGAGGTAGTCCTTAAGGGTATAGCCTCTGGGTAGCGAGTTGCCATGTCCATGATAGTTAATAAATAAATGTTACCTTGGGAAGTCTTAGGCAATGGGCCTACAATGTCCACTACCACCCGAGTAAAAGGATTCTCGAAAACGGGCAAGGGCACCAGAGGATGTACAGGCACCTTCTGATTGGGTTTTCCTGTCATCTGGCAAGTGTGACACACTCTACAACACTCCACTACATCTGCACGCATTCCTGGCCAGTAAAAGTGGGCTCTGATTCTGTCTAGAGTTTTTCTCACACCTAGGTGTCCTGCCAATGGTATACAATGTGCCATTTCCATGATATCTCTACGACAAGGTTTGGGGACTACTACTTGATGGACGTCCCAAGCCCCGTCATCGATTGGTCTGTGTGGCGGTCTCCATCTACGCCACAATACTCCTCCTTTGAGGTAGAAACATTCACCACCCTCCTTCTCACATTCCTCTTCACTCACGGACCTGGCAGCTAACTCCTTGCATTCACTATCATCTCTCTGTAGCTCTACCAGGCCACTAGGACAATTTGGAGGGGTTTCATGGTCATCGTTAGGGTCAAGATGAGCCATAAAGGTGTCAGATAAATCCACCTCAGTCACATCATCAGGCACAGTTGGAGCGTCATTCACACTCTCATCATCCCTTTCATCAACTCTTACATTCGGTACATTTCTGTCTGAGGGAACTGCTACTTGAGACATTGAACGTGTGACAGCACACACAGGGAAAACTGTTGGCATCTCCTTTTCGAGCTCACCGGTTAGTGGCTCGTTAACAGGGGAAAGTGACAAAATGGGGTCTGGTCGGACCTTCTCACCTGCTACATCATTCCCCAAAAGGAGTGTTACCCCAGGCACAGGGATATCTTGGGACCTACACAAAGCTATGGTGGCCTCACCCTGTAGTAACTCACATTCAATTTCGCCTTTTACCAAGTGTGCATAAAATTGGCCTCCAGCACCTCTCATTACAACTGGTTCGCCAGGTGGGCACTCCGTGTAAGGATTCACCATGAGGGTGCTAGTAGAACCTGTGTCTCTCAGAATTTTTACCTCATGCATACAACCATTTAATCTCACGTTGCCAGATGTAATAAAGGGACGGTAACTGTCCTGCACTGATGGTGAAATTAGTATTGGCTTAACCCTAGTGGGTTGCACCACACATGCTACTACACCCCTGTCTAGATGATTTACGTTAGCTGCTAGGTACTCCTTCTGTCGGGAGTCCTGCATTAAAGGAACTTTTGGTGCTAGGTACTCCTTCTGTCGGGAGTCCTGCATTAAAGGAACTTTTGGTGCTAGGTACTCCTTCTGTCGGGAGTCCTGCATTAAAGGAACATATGGATTTTGAGATACGGCGGCAACTGTCTGCCCCGATCTCTCTGTTTTCTCCTTGGCCCAGCACTGATAAGCTAGGTGGCCTCTCATGCCACAAAAAGTACATACTTTAGGGGATACGGGAACGTTCCCTCTTTGAGCATTACTATTAGTTTGGGGCCCACCTCTGTTACCATTGCCCTGAGTCGCATTTTTAGTTGGGGGAACAATTCTATTTTGGCTAGCTGGGGAAGACGTTATAGGCTTGTGACTGGGTCTGTCAGATTTGTGATTGGGATACTTATAATTAGAACTAGAATTATCGTAGGGCTTCTTTCCACGAAATTTGTTGTTGAGTACGTATGTGTCAGCCATGTCAGCGGCGTCGGCAAGACAATCTACCTTTTTCCCCTTTAAATGATAGGATACAGAAGAATCAATTTTCCATAGGAAATTTTCTAACAGGACCAACTCCTTCAGATCGTTGTAGCTTGTGACTTTCTTACTCTTGACCCAATGATTGAAAGTTTTAGTCATGGTCCTGGCAAATACCTTATGGGTTTCTTCTACTTTCTTCTGGTTTTTACGGAAAGATTGCCTGTAAGCCTCAGGCTGCAATTGATAGGTTTTTAGGATAGCTTCTTTGCGATTGTCATAATCCTGCCTAACTTCTGCTACTTCTGACAAATAAGTGGCTCTAGCCTGCCCTGTCAAAACGGTTTGTAACATAAAAGGCCATTGATCTCTTGTCCACTTCATACCTCCAGCAACTTCCTCAAACAAAACAAAGAAATCCTGCACATTATCCTCAGTGAAAGGTGGAATGACACTAGTCATAGTCAATCCCAGAGGGGGAGCAATTACGGGAGCATTTGTATTGACATTTAGTTGAGCCGTACGATATTGATATTGACATTGTTCGGTCGTTGCACTGGCATTTATTCTGGCTTCTTCGATATTTGCTTCGGCATCTATTCTGGCTTCTTCGATATTATTTATTCTGGCTAGTTCTATATTTGCGTTGGCTTGTTCGGTATTTGCTTTTATTCTGGCTAGTTCTAGTTTTATTTGATCACCGGTCAAACCAGGTGGCAATTGTTCATCAAGTTGGCTAGGTTTACTCGAGATCCCACCAACTGCTCCGTCACCCTCCCCGCCTTCTACAGGGAACAGGTGGGTTTCTATGGTCTGAGCCACCTCTACTTTGGACATGTTTGAGACAGTTAATTGGAGATGTGAGGCAAGCACTTTCAGTTCGGATTTTGACAGACAGTCAATATCAGGGGCTGTGGGTTCTGATTCTATGAAAACTCGAGCATCTTCGTCATTAATTAGATGAGGCATGATTAATATTTGATTTTTAAGTAGTGAAACGGTAATGAAACTGAGTGAAACTGTATGAAACGAATCCTGGCGAGGTCGCCACTCTTCTGTTACGTATCTTGATCCTCAAGTGGTTAACTTGATGAATCTAGATAGCACAGAGATATATATTAAGGTATCAGTCAGCTGAAGGCAAAACGAAAGTAAAATCTAATAACATTATTTTATGTTGTTGCTTCCTTTCCTTTTGGATCTTAGGACTTAGTATCCTTTATTGACTGATACTCTTTAATTATGAAAAATACTGAAACTAATTAAAGTCATGTAGTATTTATAAAGAATTATTATTTAACCGAAGCTTAGTAGGCTATGGTTATGAACCGAAGATGTTATATCTAAAGAAGGACTATTAATTCTATAAAAAGTCTTGAAAGATAAATATTAAAGTAAGAATATTTCTGTCTCTTACCCTTTTTGAAATTAATAGATAGTTTTCTTATGTCCTTTTATTTATATTTAATGTAATTATTCTTGGTTCTTGTCTTACGTTAATAGTATTATATTATTATTATCATCAGGATTAATATCAAAGTCACATAAAAAGTTAGATATATATTTAATAATTAGTTAAATGTATTTCTTAACCACGTAACATTGACGTTTGATTATGAGTAAATTAAGTTACAGGATCGCTTCATAGATTCGATTCAGGTCTCACTCAAATAATATGAAAAGCAAAAATAATATTTTGAAGCTAAAAGAATTTTCTTCAGCTTAGGAAATCACTAGAAGTAACATTAAAACAGCCATGTTAGTCTAAGGCGATATTACTAATAAGAAGCAATAGTATCACCGTACTAAGCACCGTTAAGCAATGTAAGCTTAATTAAAAGAAAATGAAAGAACTCGTAAGTATTAATATAAAACAATAGTATTACTTTCATCATAACCCAATTACTTAAAGAGTTGCTTTAGTCCACAAGTTAGTCAACTAAAATAGTTAAGTACATAAATAGTAGCGTTAACGTTAATTCGCAATCAAATAGTTAAGTACATAAATAGTAGCGTTAACGTTAATTCGCAATCAAATAGTTAAGTACATAAATAGTAGCGTTAACGTTAATTCGCAATCAAATAGTTAAGTACATAAATAGTAGCGTTAACGTTAATTCCCAATCACATATCTCACTAACCAACATAACGTAAGTGTTTACACCGAACACACTTAACACACACTTACATAATCTGACTGACAGTCACAAACCCATTATAATACTTCACCCGGTCTTCCTCCAGCTGCAAGTTCACCTTCCCCAACTCCAAATGAGACTGATTTGAATGCCCACTACTCGGGTCTTATATACTAAACAATGATGGTGTAGGAACAAATCAGGAGGCGAGTGATGGTGCGCGCCCCTATCATAGCTCCTCGAGTTGCATAGCAGGTGCGTGGACCAATGGGGTCTCCTGGCGTCGATCATACGTCATAGCGTCGGGTCATCAAAGTAGTTTGCAGGGTCCCCTATGACGTACGCAGGTGTGAAGGCTTGTTTGCTGGTATGCGGGCGAGCTGGTTTCCCACTCGCTAGTTCGCTCGCTAGTCTGCTTCGCCGCTTGGGTAGTTTGACACTCCTTCAACTCTAATTCTAACTCTTAAATTAACATACAGGACTCCGTATGTCAGAATATATATATATATATATATATATATATATATACTGTATATATTTTTTTTTTTTTTTTTTTTTTTCTATATTCCAACTACTCCCTCTCGGGCATAGGCTGAGAGCCTGTACATTCCACACGGTGAAGCCCGTGAGGTCTTGTTCCAGTCTGGGGAGTGAGACATGCAAAGCATCTACCATATATATATATATATATTTATAATTATATATACATATATGTACTGTATATATATATATATATATATATATATATATATATATATATATATATATATATATATATATATATATATATATATATATATGTATATATATATATATATATTATATCCGTAGTAGGTTAGCCTCCAGGGTATCGAATCTTGTATATGAATAGAAGGATAAGAGCCAGAGTCTTATACATTTTGACGTTTATTGCAAATTTTTGGATGTACCTACATCCATCTTCAGGCATACTGTATATATCGATCCTAAAAGAAAGTAAAACACAATATTTGTAAAAAAAAATAAAAAGTAGGAAAAGTTTGAAAAATCAAACAATGGACAACTCCCCTTCCTCGACATCCTCGTAGCTCTGAACGACCAAGGGTTCAAAACCACCGTCTACACTAAACCAACTAACACAGGACAATGCCTCAACGGCGATAGTGAATGCCCCCGCCGTTATCTTCTATCCTCCATCTCCGCCTATGTAAGGAGAGCCCTCACGCACTGCTCTACCTGGGCCGACACCCACCAGGAGCTAGAAAGACTATCCCAAGTTTTAGTGAATAACGGATACTCCATCTCCAGCACCATCAACCACCATCTTGAAAAATGGTACACCTAAAGCCCTCCCAACATTGACCCCCCCAATGAAATTAATATCTTCTACCGCAATTTTATGTCCTCTGAACACAAAAATGGCGAGGCCGTCTTAAAAGAAATAATCTCCAAGCATGTCCACCCAACCAACCCGGAAAACAAAATCAAATTAATAATTTATTACAAATCCCCCAAGACCTCCAACCTCGTTCTCCGCAACAAACCAGCTTCCACCAAGATAAAGAGCCCGATGACCGACGATCACGTCATTTACCAACATACCTGTAATTATGAGGACTGTGGACCTCATTCCTATATTGGTATGACGCAGACTCGTCTTTCACGTCGGTTAACTCTTCACCTTCAGGCTGGAGCCATCAAAGACCACTATCTCACCCCTAACCACCCCCACCTCACACGCAATGAGTTAGAGAAACACACCACCATACTCGATAAAGAAAGTGACCCAAGGAGATTACCGATACTCGAAGCATTATATATCCAAGCCTTACATCCCAACATCAACAACCAAACTCTGGACCTTCAGATCCGTCCTTCTGCCAAAAGGCACTTTCCTACAGGACCTAACGCCCCCCCTCGCCCCCCGGTGCCCTTGACGCAGCCCCCCGCGCTACCTCCTTCAGCTTCGTCTTCTGCCGGCGCCACACGTACTACGCAACTTAGGCCACGCCCCTCGACACGCAGCCAATCAGCTTCGACCCCGCCAACCGACCACCACCTTCCCGCATCTAGTGTGCATGCGTGAAGCGGTTCTATCTTTCTCTCTCCTAGAATACCCCTCCACCAATAGCAGACTTTTGCCCCCTGATTTTCGCCTCCTCTGATCCTCCACCCTCTATATATACCCTTCCTGTTTACCTTTTATATCATTCTATCCTTACTTGATAATGCTGGTTGTCCAGTGAAACGCGTCGTATTTCCTGTATCATCATGTACATTAATGTAACCCTGTACCACCATGAATTTTGCTCATCTCATTCATCTACTTCCTGCCACCCAGCGAAAACTCATCAGAGACCTGGAAACTTTGAATAATAAAATTTCCAACGCAGAAATTGCCATTTCTTTCAACCTCATATGTATTAAAGAAAATATATATATATATATATATATATATATATATATATATATATATATATATATATATATATATATATATATATATATATAATATATAGAGAGAGAGAGAGAGAGAGAGAGAGAGAGAGAGAGAGAGAGAGAGAGAGAGAGAGAGAGAGAGAGAGAGAGATGAGTTATTAAAGAAGCGAGGTCAAGGAGGCTGGAAGGTTAGTAAATCACTAGGGTAAAGGGGACCCAAGACAGGTAAATAATAGTTGGGGCTTATATATTTATTTGTGGATATACGTTGATCAAAGTGATGGAGAGGATAATTGGAATTGTATACTGAGATTATTATTATTATTATCATTATATGAGATGCCGAAGTCTCCAACCAGGGTGCAGAAACACCATCAAGATGAATCCACACAAATCACCCGGAGGCACTGGAAAGAGACTACGGCAACTTAGGAAACAATAAAAACATATACTGTATACTGTACTGTACATATATTAAACATATACTGTATACTGTACTGTACATATATTAAACATATACTGTATACTGTACATATACATATATTAAACATATACTGTATACTGTACATATACATATATTAAACACAGATAACATATACTGTATACTGTACATATACATATATTAAACATATACTGTATACTGTACATATACATATATTAAACACAGATAACATATACTGTATATGTACATATACATATTAAACATATAAACATATACTGTATATACATATATTAAATATACTGTAGTGTACACATACATACTGTATATTAAACACAGATAACATATACTGTATACTGACTGTATACTGTACATATACATATATTAAACATATACTGTATACTGTACATATACATATATTAAACATATACTGTATACTGTACATATACATATATTAAACACAGATAACATATACTGTATACTGTACATATACATATATTAAACATATACTGTATACTGTACATATACATATATTAAACACAGATAACATATACTGTGTACTGTACATATACATATATTAAACACAGATAACATATTATGCAGTGGAGGATGTCAAGTATAAATATAATACAATAAAATATAATAAAATAAGTTTAAAAATTAGAATTAATGCTGCAAAAAAGCATTAACTCTAGACTTAAAAATGGAGATATTAGCTGAATTGACTAGCTCATTTGGCAACTTATACCACAAGTCAACCATGGCCGGCACAAAACACCGTGAAAACTGTGTAGTAGAAAAATTAACACGGCTCATGGCAAGATCATTAAGATTGCTTGCGAATCTAGTTGCACGAGCCCGGACATAGAGCCCAGGCAGAACCCCATGTAAGGGGTTGAGGGTTGTTAAAAACTTTAAATAAAAGACTAAGGGCACCAACTTTACGTCGATGACACAGATCAAGAGACAAATGAGGTAGAATAAAACTGATGCAATTTAGTGACCTGTCAAGCAACTTGAGATGGCAGTCAGCTGCTGACAACCAGACAGGTGAGCAGTACTCGAAATGTGGCAAAATAAAAGCATAGCAAGACTTGATAACTGTGGCGTCACAAGCAAATGTTTTATAAACCTTGCGAAGCAGATACATTTTTTGGGAAATGGAAGAGGAGAAAGAACGAATATGCTTTTCAAAAGTAAGTTTGGGATCAAGAGTAACTCCTAACAAACGCAGAGTATCCACATTCTCAATTTGCTCGCCAGAAACTTGTAGATAAGGATGGGGAGGATCCAAGGTACGAGATCTGCTGATGATAATGGAGTGTGTTTTACTAGCATTAAGTTTCATGCCCCAAAGTTCACACCATGATGTAATTTTGGCTAAATCCCTATTCAGAGTAGTAGCAATTACGTGTCGATCTATTGGTGATGGAATTGACGCATATAAAGTTGTATCATCAGCATAGGAGATTAGTTTATTTTCAAGCTCGGAACACAGGTCAGCAGTAAAAATAATAAAAAGCAAAGGTCCAAGGACGCTGCCTTGTGGAACGCCAGAAACAACAGTAACAGAAAGGGAATGACACCCATCAATGACCACAGACTGAGATCTTTTCGTCAAAAAATCTTTAAAGATCCTTAAAAAATTGCCACCAATACCGATGAGCTGTAACTTATACAGAAGTGCTTTCTGGTTGACTAAGTCAAAAGCAGAACTAAAGTCAATAGCCACGACACGAGACTCATGTCCCTGGTCCAATGAAGATTGCAAGTCGTGGGTGAGTGTCAGAAGCGCATCACATGTACCCAGTCCCTTACGAAAACCAAACTGTGAGTTTGGTACCAAATTATGACTATTACAATAAGAGGAAAGGCGTCTGGACAAAAGCCTCTCATAGAGCTTGGATAGGATAGGTGTAATGGAGATACGGCGATAGTCATTAGGAGATGATGAGGCAATATTTCCCTTTGGAATAGGAGTGATAATAGCCTTACGCCAGCAAAGAGGAAAACTACCTGATTTCAAAAGCAACCTAAACACCACGGCCAATTTAGGCGCCAAGACCAGTGCAAGACCAGTGCAACATTTTAAAAAAGAGAGGGAAAAACCCATCCGGGTCTGTGCCACCATAGGTATCAAGATCCAGCAAGTACCTTTTCAGTTCAGCTGATTTGAATGCCATTGAATTGAGGTTGGGTCTAGGGAAACATGTCAATGGCAAAGACAATTCCTGATTACTCTGCTTATTGATAAAAATATTAGATAGAATATTTGCCTTCGATAATGGATCAAAAGAGATGGAGCCATCAGAATCACAAAGAGGAGGCATGGAGGAATCTATTCCAAATAAAGAGGATTTCAAAGCAAACCACCATTTATGAGGCTGTGTAGCTACTGCCAGAACATCCTGAAGATGGGAGTTATAATCCCTCTCAGCACCATCATAAACTCTCTGCGCAGCTGCCCTTTTAAAAACATAATTTTCCCAATGCAAGGGGGTTTGATTACGCCTCCATAGACGATATGCAGCCTGTTTGTCATCAAATGCACGCTTGCAGTCATCATTAAACCATGCTTTATCCCTGATACGAGACTTAATTGTTTTTGATGGAACTCTTTTGCGAAGGATACCAAGAAGGGAATTGTTGAGAGCTGAAACCGGGTCATGAGATCTTAGTATGTGATTCCAATCATATTACAAACATCATTACAAACGTTGTCCCAGTTAACCCGGGATTTAAGCTAGACTTTACGTGAGAGAGTAATATCAGGAACAGAAAAATCAAGATTAATTTTACACATGATGGCATTGTGGTCGGAAGTGCCAACAGGTACAAGAACGGAGGTTTCTACAACGCCAGGAATATCTGTTAGTACTAGATCAAGACAATTTCCAGATATATGAGTAGGTCCTTGGATTAGCTGTTCACAACCAGATAAGTTTGCAAAATCCAATGCAGCAAGACCATTTCTATTAGTTGGAGAGACCGAGTTCAACCACTCTTGATGATGCGCATTGACATCACCAACAAAAATAAAGGATGATTTGAAATCTACAGACTGTATTGAAGCCATGGCTGTTAAGAGGCAGTCATATATGTCATTGTTAACGTCAGGATTTCTGTACAGGCTAAAAATGTAATGATTATGATACTTGCTGGAAACTTGAACTAACTGCATCTCATGGCATTTACAAATATGCTTAGTTAAGTGCTGAGCATTATACCCAGATCTAATGTACAAGCTTATTCCACGAGCACGAGGAATAGAATCACGCCGAATAAGAACTGGTTTACTGAAGTTAGGTATAAGAAGTTCAGAATAATCTCTATAACCAGAGACAAGGGTTTCAGAACAAAAGACAATATCATAATCAACAGATGCCAATGTAAGATCCTTGATGTTCTTATAGAGACCACGAATATTGGAATAAAATGCACAACAACTTGTAGCAGGTTGTCTGTGAGGACCGGGATTAACTTCTATATCACCGGACAAAAGTAGAAACAAAAACAGAAAAAGTTGAAAGCAATCCATATACAAATACATAAAGATGGATATAAACAGGTCGACCCAGACGGAGCCATCACATCTGGGTAAGGTATAAAACAAGCCCCAAAGACACCATATCCAGGGGGGAGCAGTAGCGCTGGATTTTATTTGTTTAGAAACGACGAGAAACAGAAAACGAATGCCAAATCTCCTGAAAATCCACCAGACTCAAAGGTCTTCCTCATTGGCCTGCTAACCACGGTGGGGGAAAAAACAGGAGATTGCAGGAAAAGGAAGGAAAGTTGCTGTATAGCACCAAACAGCAGGGATGGATGAAAACGGACAATGGAAGACCTTGGTGCAGGCTATGGCAGCATCCTAAACATCCATCATGGTAAAATACCATAGGTTTACTAGATGGCCATTGACTAATATATACAGTAGTTCATCCGCCCTTTGACAGGTATTGCTTTTAGTCCTGCAGGGTGTCTAGCCACCCACCCTCCAAGTGAGGACCCGGAGGGGGAGCCGGTTTAGTCGCCGACAATCCGACCATGAAACAGGTAGTATCAGATTACATGTTACTGATAGCAGGAATACCTGACCTGACTTTAAAATAGGTATTATGGAATGATTTAGTTTAATAATAACGTTTTGGTACGAAAACGTGTTTTTCTTAATATTTGGACTTTAAATATTTGCTATTTTATTCAGTGCAGGGAATAAAAAATACTTCGCATAACTCCTTTGTGCTATGTCATTGTATTCTACAATATCGTGACTAGTTCGAGATTACACTATTCAGTTTAGAGATGACTTCATATAATCAAAGGAATGTGTTTCTTTTGTGAATGAAAACAAAACAAAACTTGAGGGAATAGAGGAAACAAACTTAAAGAGGGACATATATAGAAAGGCAATCAGATGTGAAGTACTGGAAATTAATAGAAAGAATTACAGTATAAGAGCCTGTGAGTGAACGTGAATACTACAAAACATCATGGGATTTTTAAAAATCTGGGTGACAATTGAGGCAGCACTGAACAGGGCTGCCTGGAGCGCCGCCATTAGCACATGAAAACAGATCCTTATTTCCTGTAGACCACTCGGTATTTTAATGTATGTATGTACACTCAGAGACATTTATGGTGGCCCTAAGAGGAAGTATTTGTTTGTTTCTTAACCCCTTTCTCCCTTATGTTTAGCCTCATCAGTTTTCACATTTTAAAAGTTTCGCCCATTTCTTTGTCAATATGACCTTTCGTGACATTCAGGTGTCGATTATTTCCTGTAATTAAGGAGGAACCGGCTTTTGGCCGGTACATTTTTCGGTATCAAAGGAAGGTCTTGGGGATGTTATTTATTAACCCGTTCAGTACTAGGGATGGCAGAGAGCCGTCAGTAGATAAATCACTCCCCAGTCACAGCGACGGATGCCAGCTGTCAGTAATATACGATCCTTGTAACTGCCGGTATCAGGCAGTACCTAGTACCACAACGTTTGAGCACTGGTCTAGAGTTAGCAACACTTCACAGCTTATATCCAATCCTCCACATGCTGGGAGAGGCAGTATTCCTCCATCTTTTGAGGTGGGAGGTTGTTATATCTTGCCTCTGAAGCCATTTTGGCCAGGACTAGTACCCTATGGTACAGTAGGGGTTAAGCTTGATTGAAGCCTAAAGAGCAAACTTAAACAAATATGTATACCGGTAATAATGAAAACAAATATGTATACCGGTAATAATGAAAACAAATATGTATACCGGTAATAATGCAAAATTGCAGCCTCTTCATTGCTAGAGGTCCTCCCTAAGCTTAATAATACATTAAAATAATTGCCATAATATAACGAAAAGGACGACACCGATACTGAAGGGGTTAAGGATAAATCAACCAACCACAAACTGAATATCTTATACAGCCTAACTTAACCATGAATAACAATTAAAATGTTGAGAATGGGGTCGTTTGAACTTTGGTTATTGTAATTATTAACTTTGAGGAGTTAACAGAATGAATTATAAACACCCTAGTTGTATAAGACATTTCTTGACAATACTTCGCTTATACCTTCTTCATAAAACGTCAATAAAGTGCTCCTCTTCACATGGTAATTTGACTTAGATTTTATTCAGTTAGATATTTTATCTTTTAAATAGGATTTCAGAGGCTATCAACCTTTCTGGATTATTAAGACAGCACACGGTAAGTCAAGAATTACGCCAGGACTGGAGCCTCTTTTCAAGAACTCCAATCCCCTGAGTTTGATATTTTGTATTGATTATTTATTTATTATTCTGGTGCACATACAATTATATATATTTGTTAATATTTGTAATTATCGCCAGAAGTAGAGTATATATGCATATGAACGTTATAAATTATTGACATGATATTATCGACTATATTTAGGTTTATATAGAGGATACCCGTTATAAGGGGGATAGGGTTTAGTTATTTGTGTATTTATGTTTTTATTTATCAATATTTTAGTTCCTCCCAATACCTATATCAAGCTTCATAAATTATCCTCAAGATTCCCCTTCGAGATAAATTTGTACATTTGTCAGTAGAAAAATGTTCCTCCAAAATGTAAGGTTCGCTATAGCTCGCCAGCAAAAATCGACAATTAAATGGTACGAACGGTCTTGATATCGATAAAGCCATTGGACAAACGGTCTTAAAATTGACAAAATAATGGGACAAACGTCTTAAAATTTCAAAACTAATGGGGCTAAAAGTGAGGGAGAAAAGTAACTAGCTCGCCTTTAATAAATGTTTGGGTATTAAATAATAATAAAAAGAAAACAATTATCATCGCCTTGATCGCTTGAAGGCCACGAAAATACTACTTTCTGAATGTCAACAAGAGTAATAGCCTCATTTTGGCCATATGGTAATAGGTATAATAAATAAAGGGTTGCACTATGATAAAGACTATAATGGAAGACTTGTGGTGTCACTACCGAGAAACAATGGTGATGGTCAGTTAGTGAGGGATGGGGGGGGGGGTTACAAGGAATAGTTAATATCTCAAAGACCTTGCGATCCATTTCGGGGAGATATTCAAAGTAGAAAGATATATATTGTGTAGAGCACTGCGCTCATTACAGAGCGTGTTATATATTATCGACTCTTCTTGAACTGATCTACCGAAGAACTATTGACAAATTCTGAGGCAAGTTTGTTCCAGGTAGAACATTTTTGAATTGGAAATGTCTCGTAAAATACCATACTAATCTGGACCCAGGGAGCAGGAATTCACTTAGAAGAAACTCCATTGATGACAACTGGCTGCTGTCTATCTGTTGTTATCCAGTTTGTTATCTCTATACGGGTTTAATTTGCAAGTTTTACATTATAATTCCTAATGCACTCAATTATGAGATTAGGCTACAATGAGGCGATTGGTCAATGTCTATGGCTCTACCTTTGACATACTCGCTCAACATTTCATAGAGAAATTCCAGGAAGTTGGTAACACACGATTGGTGTCGCCTGATGCCATGTTAGGAATCCAATTTCTAGGTATCTTATCTATTAGTATCACTCCTAACAGTTATACTATGATAAAGTTCATGCTAATTGACCAATCACTTTTGAGTGACTCATGATCCCCTTTCTCAACAAAATTACTGCAGGGATACTATAGATGGTTTACTGCTCAAGAGGGCACTTTCCCGTTATTATCGTTCATTAAAACTGTTCTACCGCAGTATTTGAAGCCTTAAGGGAATACAAATGAGTCCCCTTGAAAAGAGCAGGTTGACTTCTACCTATAAAAGTCTTACCCATTCATTGTCCCCCTCTGATAGCCTTTACAAATATCTGAGAATACTTTCTGCTTACAGGTAGACGCTTGCCTGGCAACAAACATATTGCCATTTCTCTCTCTCTCTCTCCCTCTTTTATATCTTTGCAATCACAACAACTCAATGGAATATAACTACATTATCAAGTTATGTGTTTTGCTGACAGTATGAGTGATGGCCTGTAACATTCGTACCTGGTATATATCTCTTACTAATACATGTAGAAGTGGACCTTTTTTCCATGAATTTTAGCTTCTTAAACATGTAATAGTTACTCTTGATGTAACTGTATTTGTAATTCATTGTAATGGTTGCAGTTCAAACTATATTGGTGAGACCTTAAATCTTCAACTCTGAACAACTCTTCACAGGGACCACGTAAAGCATAATACAGGATTATATGCTAACATTCACATACCGAAATGTGTAGAAATATATCTCCTAATTTCAATATCATGCCTTTTTACAAAGTTACTAAAGAATACTTAATTTTAGGAAAGGCAGAGTAATTTTATCAATAAAATCAAACCTCAATTGAATAAGGACTTGTACAGCTGAAGCTATTTGAAACGACAAAATAATTCTGAAATATATTCTGTTCTTTCTGGAAACCCACCTGACTTAAAATTACACAAATGGATAACGGTTAGAACCAGTGTAAGAGTCTTGATGAAAGTCCCCGACATTGGAACCAGTCACTCTATTTTACCGGTACTGATGATACACTAAGTGTATAAATGCATTTACCCATTTAATGACTTTATACCGTGACCTACTAATATAGTTGGAGCCATCTAGAAATATTCTCGAACATAATACTTAACCTGTATTTATGATATGCCTTCGTAAAAAGTAGCACATTACATTTTCAATTTATTTGCAATAGTAAAACAATTGTATACATATCTCGAAATATATATAAGCATATGTACAGTGAACTAACATTTCCCTACACACACACACACACACACACACACACAAACATATATATATATATATATATATACCGGTATATATATATATATTATATATATAATATATATATATATATATATATATATATATATTATATATATATATATATATATATATATTCTGACATACGGAGCCCTGTATGTTAATTTAAGAGTTAGAATTAGAGTTGAAGGAGTGTCAAACTACCCAAGCGGCGAAGCAGACTAGCGAGCGAACCAGCGAGTGGGAAACCAGCTCGCCCGCATAGCAGCAAACAAGCCTTCACACCTGCGTGCGTCATAGGGGACCCTGCAAACTACTTTGATGACCCGACGCTATGACGTATGATCGACGCCAGGAGACCCCATTGGTCCACACACCAGCTATGCAACTCGAGGAGCTATGATAGGGGCGCGCACCATCACTCGCCTCCTGATTCGTTCCTACACCATCATTGTTTAGTATATAAGAACCGAGTAGTGGGCTGAATGCCCACTACTCGGTTCTTATATAATCAGTCTCATTTGGAGTTGGGAAAGGTGAACTTGCAGCTGGAGGAAGACGGGTGAAGTATTATAATGGGTTTGTGACTGTCAGTCAGATTATATAAGTGTGTGTGTTAAGTGTGTTCGGTGTAAACACTTACGTTATGTTGGTTAGTGAGATATGTGATTGGGAATTAACATTAACGCTACTATTATGTGCTTAACTATTTGATTGGGAATTAACGTTAACGCTACTATTATGTGCTTAACTATTTGATTGGGAATTAACGTTAACGCTACTATTATGTGCTTAACTATTTGATTGCGAATTAACGTTAAACGCTACTATTATGTGCTTAACAATTTGATTGCGAATTAACGTTAACACTATTATTATGTACTTAACTATTTTAGTTGACTAACTTGTGGACTAAAGCAACTCTTTAAGTAATTGGGTTATGATGAAAGTAATACTATTGTTTTATATTAATACTTACGAGTTCTTTCATTTTCTTTTAATTAAGCTTACATTGCTTAACGGTGATGCTATTGTCTCATATTAGTAATATCGCCTTAGACTAACATGGCTGATGTAATGTTACTTCTAGTGATTTCCTAAGCTGAAGAAAATTCTTTTAGCTTCAAAATATTATTTTTGCTTTTCATATTAGTGAGACCTGAATCGAATCTATGAAGCGATCCTGTAACTTAATTTACTCATAATCAAACCTCAATGTTACGTGGTTAAGAAATACATTTAACTAATTATTAAATATATATCTAACTTTTTATGTGACTTTGATATAAATCCTGATGATAATAATAATATAATACTGTTAACGTAAGACAAGAACCAAGAATAATTACATTAAATATAAATAAAAGGACATATAAGAAAACTATCTATTCATTTCAAAAAGGGTAAGAGACAGAAATATTCTTAATTTAATATTTATCTTTCAAGACTTTATAGAATTAATAGTCCTTCTTTAGATATAACTTCTTCGGTTCATAACCATACCCTACTAAGCTTCGGTTAAATAATAATTCTTTATAAATACTAAATGACTTTAATTAGTTTCAGTATTTTTCATAATTAAAGAGTATCAGTCAATAAAGGATACTAAGTCCTAAGATCCAAAAGGAAAGGAAGCAACAACAGGAAATAATTTTATTAGATTTTACTTTTGTTTGCCTTCAGCTGACTGATACCTTATATATCTCTGTGCTATCTAGATTCATCAAGTTAACCACTTGAGGATCAAGATACGTAACTATATATATATATATATATATATATATATATATATATATATATATATATATGCTGTATATATATTTATATTTATATATTTATACTGTATATATATATATATATATATATATATATATATATATATATATATATATATATATATATATATATATAAATATATGGCGTAGGGATGTGGCGACCCCACTGCCCGTCACT
This sequence comes from Paralithodes platypus, assembly GCA_032716605.1. Lineage (NCBI taxonomy): Eukaryota > Metazoa > Arthropoda > Malacostraca > Decapoda > Lithodidae > Paralithodes > Paralithodes platypus. Next base: position 42,734,010 of record CM064575.1, read on the forward strand.
TTGTGGCGCAGATAGCCCCAGGAGGTTGGGACCAGGAATCCCACCTCCAGAATTGTTAGGAGGAGGCTGTAGACTCCAGCCGAACAGGGCGGTACTCCTGGGGAGTGCTTGGTGGCTGATAAGGACCACTGGAACTCTTGTTTCCACTTGGCCTCCCTAGCTGATCCTTTCAGTGTCTCATCAATACTGAGGGCAACCCCAGTCTGCCCTCCAAAACACCTTCTCCTCCTGCCAATACATTATACTACAAACACCTTACATACTACACTAACTTTAAAAAAAAAAAAAAAAAAAAATATATATATATATACTGTATATATATATATATATATATATATATATATATCTTGACCCGCTTTGGAGTCCCCAGGGGAGGGGACCAGAAATGCCCCCATCAGTCTGTCCCCTGGAAACGACTTGCCAAAATGCTCTGGACCACCACCTTCTATTCTTACTATTAACTTCTGTAATATTTGTGGCCTTTCCTCTAACTTCCACTCTGTGGAACACCAATTCTCCTCTGCCAACCCTGATCTTCTCTTTCTCACCGAGACACAGTTGTCTGGGACTAGTGACAGCAAACTATTCTCTGTCTCCTGCTACTATCTCTATCCTCAATTTCGAGCCAAAGGTGGAGGTTGTGTCTATGAATGCAACAATCTTGCTTTCTCTTGTGTTCCCAACTTGGAATCTTCTGATTGCTCAACTCTCTGGCTAACACTTTCTTGTCACTCTCAAACTAAATATTTCGGCACGGTCTATCTCTCCCCTAATTCTCTGACTATCCAACATTATTTGACATTCCATTTTCTTTCTCTCGGTCTAATGCAAAAAAATCTTGGTTTACTCACGTTTGTTCTACTGCTGTCCACAACAAGGAGGAAGCATTCAAATGGTACTGTCGCATTAAGACTCAAGAATCTCATTCTTCCTATGTCTCTGCCCGGAATCAAACCATATCTGTTCTTGGACTTGCCAAACACTCTTTCATCAATAATAAATGCACTGAACTATCCCATTCTAGCTCTTCCCACGCTTTATGTCATCTAGCCAAAAACCTCTCCAACAATGTTTCTTCCTCTTCTTTCCCTCCCCTTTTCCACTCTGATGGCACAACAATCACTTCTTCCTTAGACAAAGTTGAGCTCTTCGCTCAAACTTTTGCTAGAAACTCCACCTTGGATGATTCTGGTGCTATTCCTCTCTCTCCACCCCCCTCCCTCCTACTTATGCCGAATATCCTAATCTCTTCTAAAGATATATTTTCTACCCTCTCTGGGCTTAATGCTAAGGCAGCGTACGTTCCAGACGGCGTTCCACCTGTTGTACTCAAAAACTGTGCTTCGGTGCTGACTCCCTGACTAGGCAAACTATTTCGTTTTTGTCTCTCCTCTAACGTCTTCCCTCCTTGCTGGAAGTTTGCTCTCATTCAACCTGTCCCAAAGAAGGGTGACCACTCTCAACCCTCCAACTATCGTCCAATTGCTCTCATCTCTTGTATCTCTAAAGTTTTTTAAACTATTCTTGATTCCAAATTTTTTAAGCATCTCTCTTCTCATAATCTACTCTCAGATCGACAGTAAGGCTTCCTTAAGGGTCGCTCTACTGGTAAGCTCGTCTCATATCTTATAAACTCTTGGTCATCCTTCTTTCAGGACTTCGGTGAGACCTTTTTTATTGCACAAGACATATCGAAGGCCTTCGATAGAGTCTGACACAAATCTTTAATTTCTAAATTACCCTCCTTCGGTTTCTATCCTTCCATCTGTGCCTTTGTTTCTAATTTCCTTTCCGGCCGTTCCATAGCTGCGGTTGTGGATGACTATCGTTCATTTCCTCATCCTATCAACTCCGGTGTTCCTCAGGGCTCTGTCCTATCTCCCATTCTCTTTCTAATTTTCATAAATGATCTTCTCAACTGTACCTCCAGTCCCATCCATTCATACGCAGACAACTCTACCTTACACTACTCAATTAGTTTTCCTGAACGCTCCCGCCAGCAATCCCTCAAAAAAAAAATTAAAAAATTAAGCCATGCAACACTTATCTTTTGATCTAACTACTATTTCCAATTGGGGCAGAGAAAACCTTGTTGCCTTTAAAGGTGGGGGCGCATGGGTTGAGGTAAACATGGAAAAATAATCACCAACCTGTATATAATTATCCTGTAAAATGCAATGTCACTGAAATAATGATTAACAATGGTATAAAGGATTTTGCGGATCGTCTATACCGGGCCTGTGACATCATAGTGACGTCACACCAGTATCCTCATCCTGGACTGGATGGTGGACTTACACTCTTGTGACGTCACAGGCCCGGTATAGACGATCCACAAAATCCTTTATACCATTGTTAATAATTATTTCAGTGCCATTGCATTTTGCAAGATAAATATGTACAGCTTGGCGACTATCATTCCATGTTTATCTCAACCCATGCACCCCCACCTTTAATGCTTCCAAAACCCAATTTCTTCATCTTACTACCCGTTCGGAACTCCCAGAGGACTATCCCTTGCACTTCAAAAATACAAAAATCAATCCTTCATCTTCTCTCAATATTCTTGGTGTCTCTTTTTCTTCTGCTTTCACTTGGAAGGACCATATTACCAGTCTTGCAAAGGCAGCTTCCCAGAAGCTGGGTGTGCTCAACTGCCTCAAGGGGTTCTTTACCCCTGCACAGTTCTTGCTCTGTACAGGGGCACAGTGCGTCCTTGTATTGAGTATTGTTCACATGTGTGGGGAGGATCCTCACACACCGCTCTTTTAGACAAAGTAGAAAGGAAAGCCTTCTGTATCGATCATTAACCTCTGAAGTGCGCATGGGGGTAATTGGAAACGTCCCCCTGTGCTGACGTATTTGAGGTGTTTCCGTCACTAAAATATTCATTGTGCCATTAATAGCATTAATACTTATCCATATACGCCTATTTTGGGTTGATTATAAAGGTATTAACCTGAAACAACAATAAAACGAGTGAAAACAGCGTTTGGATGGTCAAAATCGGAGATATAGCCCGCGAGTTGTATAATGTATGGGTGAGGCAATCTGCTTTCCCGCCAATTTCCCCCAAGGCCACTGAGACACAGTCGATCGATACTCTCTCTCTCTCTCTTGCACTCGCTTGCCATCAGTGATGACAACACCCTGCTTGCAACTCGCTAATGTTAGCACGAAAATATACCTCAGAATAAGGGAATAACAGGGAAAATAGGTGATAACTGAAGGAGAGGAGGAAAGTGGGGAAGGAGGGGAGGTAGAGGACTGAGATTTTGCATGGCCCAGGGGCCAAAAAAAAAAAAAAAAAAAAAAAAAAAAAAAAAATAAAAAAAAAAAAAAAAAAATTCGATGTTAAAAGTTGATTTTTTTTTTCACTCACTCATAAGAGTCTCCCCGCAGTGCGCCGGGGGAACTCTTATGAGTCTCCCCGCAGCTCCCGGGTTAACTCCCGTCCACTCACCAACTCTCTGCAATCTCTCTCTCTTCGCCGCAATGTTGCATCTCTCTCGCTATTCTATCGCTACTACAATAATCAATGTTCCTCAGAGCTTTCCCAGTGTATACCACTTCCTTACGTAGGGTACATAGTACCCGTCTTGCAACACAATCCCACCCTTACTCTGTGCAACTCTCCAACCCAAGAGTGAAACGTTATTCTCAGTCTTTCTTCTATTCAACTGCTGTGCTCTGGAACTCTCTCCCAGAATCAGTTTTTCCCTCTTCCTATGACTTAAATTGCTTCAAACTCCGTGTGTCCAGGCATTTTGGCTCGAACGTCCCTTGATTTTGGCCCTGTCACTCTTTCAACTCTGGGGGAGGCACTCGATATAGACAGTTCTGGCTTTTGTTTCCCTCACTCACATAGAAAAAAAAAAAAAAAAAAAAAAAAAATATATATATATATATATATATATATATATATAAGAGAGAGAGAGAGAGAGAGACTTATGGTAATGGTTGTTGTAATGGTGGAGATAGCTGGCAGTGACCGATGGTGTTAATGTTGACTGACACTGATAACTTACAGGTGATGCCTTGGTGATGGTGTGTAGAGTCAGTTTGATTGCAGATGATGGTAAGGTATTTTTTCTTAATAATTAACCCATTCCGTACCGGTGACGCCCTCTCCATTATATTCTGGCAAGTATTAGACGATTATATTCAGGTTAAAAAGGACCACAGTAATTAACAAGCTTCGAACTATATCTCTTAACCATTTTATACTATCACAGATCCTTCTTTAACTGCACATAATCTTCTAAATATAGCTAGGAAATCATTTAAAAGATGTCACCGGTACAGTAGGGGTTAATGTAAATATATGGCATTCTTATGTTTCTCCGTCATAACAATGCCAAGGTCTTATAATTAACATAGTTTTATAGCTACAACATCTTAACACCTTGAGGACCATGACGCATTTTGATAGTTTATTCTGGCTACCATTGGACGATTCTATACAGATTGGGAAGGATCTTGTATGGTTGTCATGTAAAGCTACAACAACCTTGATAATCCTTTCTTGCACAAGGATGTAGAATAAAAGTCCAGAGATAAGTTTATAGGTTTTTATTAGCCAAAGATATACAGGGAGCTGGGAGGCACTTGTTAAGCTGAGTGCCGACCGGATGTTACTGATGAAAGCATGTGCAGCGGTGCGGGATATATTTGGTGCAACGCTACCGATAATACAGAGTACGGTATATTATCATGGGATATGAAACAATGATAGTATTGCCTTGAAAGTACATGTGTGTATGTTGCAATATGATTAAGGCATGTGTACACTCTGTATATATGTTGTGTGTGCACTTAACCTATATCAACACCTCCCTCCCCCTTCAAGCTCGCAAGACGTTGTCGAGCTGACTCTTTTTCTAGGAGCCTTTCAGACCTACGTGGAGCCATGGGGGAAGTGAAGGACTCTCTTTCTGGGTCCGTGCAAGACACAGGGATCTCAGGGTTATGGGGGAGGGGTTCAACACCAGGGGAATTCACTGGGCGGAGGAAGCGACGGTTCCGCCAATATATCTTACCACTGGGGAGACGAACCTCATAATCCCTGGACCTGCCGCAGCCCATGACGACCCCAACCTTGTCCCAGCGGTGAGAAGTCGGGTCTTGGATACGCACTGTGGTGCCGACTCTCAACCTGGGAAGGGGACGTGCGTGCTGGTCATAGTTTCTCTGCACCAGCGCAGTGTGGGCGGCTGCACGGCGGTCACAGTCCTCGGCCTTGGCTTGCCACTCTGCTGCAAAGGACTGGGGATGAGCAGGGACACAATACCGTAGTGGGTGGCCATACAGGATTTGTGCCGGGGAGCGGCCTGTAAAGTTCGGGGTGTTGCGGAGCTCCAACAGTCCACGGTCAAAGTCCTCACAGTCGATGTTGCCTGAGGGAGCCGTCTTCAGTATGAGGTGTTTGACGGACTTGACGGCAGACTCGGCATGACCGTTGGATTGTGGGTAGTGTGGGGAAGAGACCAAGTGATTGACTCCCCAACGCTCCATGAAGTCCCGGAACTCACGGCTAGTAAACTGTGGGCCTCCATCTGTACGTAGGCGGAGGGGTACACCAACTTCCCTGAAGTAGCGGCAGAAGATCCTGATGGTGTTTGAAGCAGTAGTATCTCCTTTGCAGGGTACGACAACGGGCCAGCCTGAGAGTCGGTCTGTTACGACGAGGAAGGATTTCCCCGCCACAGCGAAGAAGTCGGCTGAAACAGATTCGAAAGGTCTAGTTGGGTTGTCGTCGTTGATCATGGGTTCCTGCTGCTGACTAGGCTGTAAGACCTGACACGGCTCACAAGCTTGAACTGTATTGGCGATGTCCGAGTTGATGCCAGGCCAAAAGACAGCCTGTCGCGCCCTACGCTTAGTGGCCTCCACGCCTCTGTGACTATAATGCAGGCGAGCCAAGGTGCGGCGGCGGAGGGCTTCAGGAACCACAACCCTCGCTCCGTACAGGACGAGTTCACCATCTGCTGACAGGTAGTCTCGGAGTTTCCAGAATGGGAGTAGAGAGTTGTGCAGGTCATAGCGGTTGGTGGGGAAACCCGAAGTAACGCACTCACGCAGGCGGATGTACACAGTATCCGCTCTGGCTGCATCTCGGAGTTCCTGGAGAATCCTGTCTGCGTCCTGTGAAGGAGAGTTGACGTCGACTGTCGGTGACAGTCACGAGGGACCTGAGGTGAACCGTGGCGTTGGCACATGCTAACTCATCCTCTGGCGTCGGGTGGCTGACAGGGGCCCGTGACAACGCATCAGGGATGCAGAGCAACCTGCCAGCGCGCCAGACGGCTGTGAAGAGGTAAGGTGCGACTTTCTCCTTCAGACGTTGGAGGCGGGGATTTTCAACCGCATCAAGGGTGTAGTTGTTGAAGATGGGGATGAGGGGGCGATGGTCCGTCATGAGGGTGAAGTGTTGCAGTCCGATGAGGTAGAACTTGCACTTGGACATGGCCCAGACCACGGCTAGCATCTCCAGCTCAATGGTGGCATAGCGGGACTCGGGGTCGCTTAGGAACCTCGAGCCACACTGAACTAAGCGGAGACGGTTGTTCCCATGATCCTGTAGGAGGGCGTATCCAATACCGTTAAGGCGGGACGCATCAGTTTGTAGAATCACTGGTAGGGAAGGGTCGAATGGGGCCAGGACGGGTGGACTGAGCAGGGCAGCCTTGACCCGGCGGAAAGCCTCATCATGGTCAGCGGTCCACATAAACGACCTCTTCGGGCTCATCAGGGGGCGCAGGGGCTGAGCGGCAGTGGCGATGTCGGGGGTGAACTCCGCCAGCTGGTTCACCAAACCCATGAAGGAGCGAAGGCTGGTGATGTTGGCTGGTGTCGGGAAGTCCTTGATCGCTCCGACTTTGCCAGGGTCAGCCGAGATGCCCTCACCTGAGAGCGTGTACCCACAGAAGTTCACACTGGGTGCGGCGACCACGAACTTGTCCTTGTTGAGTGTGATCCCACTGTCGCGGCACCGTATGAGCACTTCATGGATATGCTGAAGATGTGTGTTGAAGTCCTCGTCGTAGAGCAGAACGTCGTCGACAACCTAGGCACAATTTTGCACCCCTTGGAGGGCCCTATCACCGCGAAGGCAGAAGGCGTCACCTGTCGCAGCGAAACCCATTGGACCTCTACAGTGTTGGAAACGGCCATAAGGAGTGATGAAAGTTGTGAGATGCTGGTCCTCCTCCGCAAGTTCCATTTGCCAATATCCACTCAGGGCGTCTGCCGTCGTGAAGAATTTCGCCTGCGGGGCCACACTGCGGATCGCTTCGAAAGGCGTCGGTGAGGGGTGGGCTGGGCGGGAAACTTGGCAGTTGAGCTTGGTGAGGTCTACGGTGAGGCGAACTTCGGCGTTGGGCTTGGCGACGACGACGAGGGGGTGGCACAACTCTGAAGGTTCATCGCCGGCCGGTTTGATGATACCTTGTGCCACTAGCGAGTCCAGCTCCTGCTTAACTTTGTCCCTGAAAGCAAAGGGGATCTGCCGCGGGGTGTAGATGGCAAAAGGCATGGCATCGTCCTTGAGGTGGATCCGCATTGGGGGACCCTTCATAGGCTTGAGTGGAGCTATCTGGAGATCCTCCTTGGAGACCAACACGTCCTTGAACTCTCGAAGAAAGAACTCCTTGGCTTGTGCAGGTGACGTGGTGGCTGTGAAGGGTAGCTCCTTACACCTGTAGATGCGTTTAACCTGTAGAATTGGCTTGGGGAATTCTGCTGAGATGATGGCCAATGCTTGACAGTGGTGTTTGGACAGAAGCGGCGTCTGAACACCCTCGCGGACTTGGATTGTGGCCGAACAGGAGCGTTTGCTGATGGTGAGTTGTGCATGAAACGTCCCCAAAGCAGGAGCCATTGCAGAGCCATCCGCGTTGAGCGTTGTTGTCGGAGGCGGAGGTCGTAGGCTGCTGAGAGGAATCCGAAGTATGTCGAGGTGTCGTCGGCCGATCACTGTGATGTCTGCACCTGTGTCAGGAAGCATGTGGAGTTTTCTTGTGGTGCCGCTGTAGGTGAGACTCACGGATGTCAGTGTGGGTGCCTGAACAGGTGATCCCACACGTCGACAACTTGTGGTCTTCTTTGCTGTAGACTTGTCGTGGGAGGAAGCATTGTTGTCCTGTGTGGCGGGCGTCTTGGAAGATCTGCAGCATTTGTCGTAGTGGCCCATATGGTTGCAGCGACGACACTGGGCGGTGGCTGCAGGGCAAGCAGGAGTCCTAGGCTTATGACCATGACGGCCGCAGTTAGTGCAGGTGTAGTCTTCAGCCGGGCACTTGTTCTTGTCGTGCCGGCGAGCACAACGCTGGCAGGCGGCAGCCGACACCAAGGACTGTTGCGATGTGGAGAACTTGTCGCGTTGCTTAACCTGCTTGTTCTGCTTGTACGCTGACACGGCGTTAACCTGGGACGGTGGGGCACGTATGGCTGACGTAGTGCTTCGAGTGGCCTCGTAGGAACGGCAAGTGTTGACGATGTCCTGTAATGAAGGAGTGGCGTCGAGGGAGAGCAGTTTCTGTACAAGTTCTTCGTCGTGTATGCCCATCAGAATGACCATCTTGAGTTGGGTCTCCCTGCAGGCTGAAGAGTTCCCTGGGCAGACGTCAATTTCTTCGGCGATGTGGCAGAGGCGGACGTAGAAGTTGTTGAATGACTCGCCCTGTTTTTGCTTGCAACTGAACAGGTCCCTGCGACGGAGAGCTTCATTGCGAGAATTCTTGATGTGCTCCTGAAGTGCATCGAGGACTGCATCAACGGTCTTGTCGGTGTCAAGGGGTATGCTTAAGGTGTGCTCCAAAAGCCGCTGTGTCTCCAGGGTTAAGCACATCCGCATCTGGATCAGTTGTTTCTCCCTCGGTAATTTAGATAAGTCTACCATAATAGAGTAATCGTCCCACCGACGCCTCCATTCTCTGAAAACCTGGAAGGTGGCATCAGCGCGAAGGGGCGGCGGGTTCTGGGTGATAGCCTTCTGTGGTGGAGGTGGAGCTGTAGGGGTGGAGGATGTTGTGGAATTGGGTGTTGTCCCCGTTGAGGTAGGTGTAGGTGCGGCAGCAGGTGGGGTAATGTGGGCCAGAGCCTGGACAAGGGCGGAGAACTTGGCATCGTCCATCTGTCTCCTGTAGTCCTCCTCCGTGCGTCGTCTGTTTTCCTCTTCCCATCTTCTGCGGTCCTCCTCCTGTTGTCTGCGGTCCTCCTCCTCCTGTCTTCTGGTATAGTCGTCCCGTTGTCTGCATTGCTCCATATACTGTATGAGCTGAAGGAGGTCTTCACTTGTGGTAGGTTGTCGACTTGCAGGGTGTGGTGACAGGGGTGGCATCCCCCTATAGTGTAGGGGAGGTAAAGTGGGGGGAGGTTGGGGAGGTGGAGTAAAATGAGGGGTGGTGAGAGGAGAGGTTGGAGTGGAATGAACTGACTGGTACCCCTTACCAGCAACTCCAACAGTATCTCCATCATTATCTCCACCACTATCTTCACCAGTAGCTCCACCATTATCTCCCTCCCCAGTAAGGTCGTGGGGGGTGTCTCTGGGCTCCCCATGAATCTGCTCATCTCCCTCCATAATTGGTTGATAACTGACACACTGTAGTCTTGCAGGAACGATGAAAATGTGCAGTACAACTGGAACAGTTTATTTAATAGTGCGAGAAATTATCTGTGCTAGAGTGAGTGAGTGAGTGCGGTAGACGTGGCACCACCGTGTTGACTTGGCAGCGATGTGCGTGTGTCCGTGTGCGCACATGTACCGTCACAGCTGGAAGGCACTGAGGGCCCAGTGAGGGGTGAGAGCTTCAGTGTGGCTGGAGATGTTAGAGGGGGAGGGTATGCTACTCCTCGCTCTTGTCCAGCAATGTTTCGGCGGCTATAACCCTCACAGCAAGTTGGGAATGGGCACAAATGACATGGGACATATAATAAAGGCACTGCACTACACTCTTAAGTACTTCACTGCACTATAAAGCACTGCACAATAATATATCCAGGGCTGGAGAGGTGAGGTCTTGCAAGATGGCTGGCTGAGAATCCGGTCTTGGCCCGTATCTCCTGGCTGTATTAACACACTGCGCCATGTATGGTTGTCATGTAAAGCTACAACAACCTTGATAATCCTTTCTTGCACAAGGATGTAGAATAAAAGTCCAGAGATAAGTTTATAGGTTCTTATTAGCCAAAGATATACAGGGAGCTGGGAGGCACTTGTTAAGCTGAGTGCCGACCGGATGTTACTGATGAAAGCATGTGCAGCGGTGCCGGATATATTTGGTGCAACGCTGCCGATACTACAGAGTACGGTATATTATCATGGGATATGAAACAATGATAGTATTGCCCTGAAAGTACATGTGTGTATGTTGCAATATGATTAAGGCATGTGTACACTCTGTATATATGTTGTGTGTGCACTTAACCTATATCAACAGATCTGTTGGAGTTAACCCATGCAGTATCGGTGACGTCTTCTTCATCCTTTTCTGGACACTATTAGACGATTGTATTCAGTTTCAAAAGACCTTCAGCAATTAACAGGCTTTAAACGATCCTAATCAACCCTTTTACTCCCACTGATTCTTCTTAAGCTGCATAATATCGTCTTGATAGAGCTAGAATATAATTAAACAGAGGCCGCCGGTACAGTAAGGGTTAAAGAGGTAAAGAGTATATCAATTCAACCCCTGACTTCCATACACCCTTCCGAATCTGAATAAAATCGTCTAATAATAGCCAGAAAACATGACATAAATGCGTCTTAGAACCTCAGAGGTTAATAACAATAAGGTGGTGACACATAAATAACAATAAGGTGGTGACACATAAATAACAATAAGGTGGTGACACATAAATAACAATAAGGTGGTGACACATAAATAACAATAAGGTGGTGACACATAAATAACAATAAGGTGGTGACACATAAATAACAATAAGGTGGTGACACATAAATAACAATAAGGTGGTGATACATAAATAACAATAAGGTGGTGACACATAAATAACCGTCAACTGGAAATATAATGGTTTAGGTTAGTTTTTGGGGGGAGGGTTGGTTTTTCTGCCCCCCCCCCCTTCTCGTTCATGCTTAGCCCCATTAGTTGTCAGATTTACAGACGTTCGGCCCATTTGCTTGGTCAATTTAAGACCTTACGGCCCATTTATTTGTCAGTATTATAACCTTTTGTTCTATTTAGGAGTCGATTATTTCCCTTGGCGAGCGGTAGCGAGCCTGTTTTTTGTTTTGTTTTGAGGAATTGGCCTTTGGCCAGGACGTTTTTCTACCGAAAAATTTACAAAATTTATCTAAAAGGTGGATCGTGGGGATGTTTTTTAACCCTCCTGGCCCGGGCAGGTCCTCCAAAGGACAGTGTGGGCTACCCAGGCGATCTGGCCGAAAAACGTCTAGGCCTAGGCTACCGTATTTTTGTTAAGTTTAACTGCTAGAAATTTTCCACGCATCTATAAACGTAGTGCGGTTTCCAATCTGTAGACTGGCGTTGAGTAGAGCTCTCTAAGTCAACTGGTTCAGTTGTGATGACGATTTCCGTGGAGCTAATTTTTCCGCGATGTTGACAATATCGGGGCTTTTCAGACACTAATTTCGTCTGACGTCACAACAATAACATTGATCCGACGTCTCCTTATTGTTTTCGGAGGTGCGGTGACGCAACGATCGGCTTTGTTTACATGCGTCGGATGCATGGCGTTCAGACCAAGCTGAATAGGCTTTCAAGCTTACTATCTCCTGAAAGGACACCCGGGCTCCTGCCCTTCTTTCGTGGTGTCCTTTCACACTGACACCCGGGCAGGAAGGGTTAAGCTTGATGGAGATCTAGGAGGGAAGCTAAACACTATTTGATAAATGAAAAGATTGACCATAAAATAAACCCCTCCCCCTTAAGTTGGTTTGTAGGTGTAGTGGTGGTATTATTGGTGGCGGTGGTGTTAATGTTAGTTATGTGGTGTTACTGGTTGACTGTTGGATGTAATGTTTGTTAGTTGTTTGGTTATTATAGTGATAATAGTGTAATCACCATTATCATTGACATTATTACAACATCACTGATCATAAAACAACATCATTACTATGATTACTACTAGTATCAGCAAGAATTCTGCTGTTTCTTCTCTTATTTGCATGGGTTATCTGACATAGGAATGTCCTGCCTCCAGACTTAGAGTTCGGTAGTACATCATTGATGGAGGGGTCACAGTTATATTATAGGTTTGATCCCCGAAGGGATAATATAAAACCTAATACTTATAAAGTGACCCCTCCATCAATGACATAATTACCCCTCCCTACAGCCCCTTCCCATTCTTATGTGTCTATGTCTTGAGATATCATAAGAAAGGGAAATTCCAGGGAATCTGCCAAAGAGGTTGAACATGCATAGGGATGGTAAGTATAAAACAAAAGGTCAATATTATTCTTAAACTGTTTAAAGTGTATTTGTCTTAGTGGCATAGAATAAAAAAAATTTTTTTTTTTATGTTTTTTTGGTCTATATTCCAACTACTCTCTCTCGGGCATAGGCTGAGAGCCTGTACATTCTACCGCTCAACACGGTAAAGCCCGTGAGGCCTTGTTCCAGTCTAGGGAGTGAAACACATGAAGCACCCACTCACAACTCGAAGCAGCCCCATCTCTGAAGCTGTTTCACCCCCTAGACATGGACCCTCACTCTCAGAATGCTAACCTATTGATCAATTAACTTACTAGGCATTGCCCCCCTATTATGTTACCTCCACCAACCGACATTACTCCTAAACTCAATTAATGAAATCAACAAATAAATGTGGCAGTCCAGGGATAGCATATTTTGAATATAGGAATATTCTTACAGTGCTATTTAATCAGGGAGCAATGAGGGTATTTTGTTGGAGTTTTGGTGGGCCTTGTGGTAATGCATTGATACTAGGTACAACACAAATTCCATCCCAATAATATCTTCCCATTGACATATCGGGATCAAAACCCGGGTCCATTGGATTACCAGTCAAGTGGCAAGACCACTCCACCACACCTCCCGTAATTGGCGTGCCATAGGTAATTAATTATGCCACCTTTGATGTAAAGTATTTTTTTTTTTTTTTTTTTTTTCTATGTGATTGAGGGAGGCAAAAGGCATAACTGCCTATAGCGAGTGCCTCCCCCATAGTTGAAAGAGTGACAGGGCCAAAATCAAGGGACGTTCGAGTCAAAATGCCTGGACACACGGAGTTTGAAGCAATTTAAGTCATAGGAAGAGGGAAAGACTGATTCTGGGAGAGAGTTCCAAAGCTCAGATGTTGAGTACAAGAAAGTTTGAGAGTAACGTTTCACTCTTGGGTTGGAGAGTTGCACAGAGTAGGGGTGGGATTGAGTTGCAAGACGGGTACCACGTGTCCTACGTAAAGGAGGTGGTATGCACTGGGATAGCTCTGAGGAACACTGATTATTATAGTAGCGATAGAATAGCGAGAGAGATGCAACATTGCGACGGAGAGAGAGAGATTGCAGAGAGTTGGTGAGTGGACGGGAGTTAATGATACGAAAGGCCTTCCTTTCAACTTTGTCTAGGAGAGCGGTGTGAGAGGAACCTCCCCACACATGTGAACAATACTCAATACAAGGGCGCACTATGCCCCTGTACAGAGCAAGAAGCTGTGCAGGGGAAAAGAACCCCCTAAGGCGGTTGAGCACACCCAGCTTCTGGGAGGCTGCCTTAGCAAGACTGGTAATATGGTCCTTCCAAATGAGAGCAGAAGAAAAAGAGACACCAAGAATATTGAGAGAAGATGAAGGGTTGATTTTTGTATTGTTGAAGAATAAGGGATAGTCCGCTGGGAGATCCTGACGGGTAGATAGATGGAGAAATTGGGTTTTGGAAGCATTAAAGTTAACAAGGTTTTCTCTGCCCCAATTGGAAATAGTATTTAGATCAGAATTTAAGAGTTCTATGGCTTCATTACGTTTGTCGTTGAGGGATTGCTGGCTGGGGCGTTCTGAAAAACTAATGGAGTAGTGTAAGGTTGAGTCGTCTGCGTATGAATGGATGGGAATTAAGGTACAGTTAAGGAGATCATTTATAAAAATTAGAAAGAGAATAGGAGATAGGACAGAGCCCTGAGGAACACCGGAGTTTATAGGGTGAGGAAGTGAACAATGGCCGTCCACAACCGCAGCTATGGAACGGCCGGAAAGGAAATTAGAGACAAAGGCACAGATGGAGGGATAGAAACCGAAGGAGGGTAGTTTAGAAATTAAAGATTTATGCCAGACTCTATCGAAGGCTTTCGATATGTCTAGTGCAATAGAAAAAGTCTCACCGAAGTCCCGAAAGGAGGATGACCAAGAGTTAGTAAGATATGAAAGAAGATCACCAGTAGAGCGACCCTTAAGGAAGCCATACTGGCGATCTGAGAGCAGATTATGAGAAGAGAAATGCTTAAGAAATTTGGAAGCAAGAATAGTTTCAAAAACTTTAGAAAGACAAGAGATAAGAGCAATTGGACGATAGTTGGAGGGTTGAGAGCGGTCACCCTTCTTTGGGACAGGTTGAATGTGTAGGTATGGTGGACGGATATCCCTATAGAGGGCTAGCCAACCAGCCACCTTCAATGACACTCAAACAGTCAACCCTTAATATATTGTGTAATCATCCCATCTTGTGTTTTCACTATTGTATTGTATCACTATAACGTCTGACAGCCACAATAAAGATGCTCATTGCAACCCTCGCTATTATCTTCCTTCTAACTTAAACTTATTTAATCCAAGCCTGAACATACCTAATCTATCCTGACCTAAACTATGTAAAGTTAACAGTCCTAACCGAAACCAAGCTATTAACCATATATAACTCCAATTATCATATTTTAGTTTAGTAAAGTAATACCGGTACCAACCTGAATGACTCTAAATATTCTCATTTCTCACGAAAAGTAAAGTAAAAAGTGAAAAATATCCGCTACTTCTTGGTTTAAGGCTACCACATGAAGTACTTTTTAATTCCCTTGAAAAATACTTCTCAAAATATGGAAATTCTCTCAATTATATATTCAGGGTGTCCCGAAATAGACATGCCAAACTTCAGGGTTAGGTTGATAACATATTCTAAGCATTAATGTTCTATAAACAAAATTCAAAATTTTACTTGTTACAGAAATTTTGCCTGTTGAAAATTACATTGTCTTAAGTATTTCCCCATAAAACTGGCCTAGCTGTCCTAGAGCTTACTACACCCTCATCTTACTGCAATTATTTTACAATGTTATTATCAAGGTATAATAATTCAATAAGTTGCAACATCATTATATAAATAATAGCTCACTTTGGACCTGCTGGAAACTATTACAGTAATGTGGGAAAGAATAATATATAACACCTTCAATACCTCTTAAACAGTTGAGATGCAGAGTTTTTGTTACAGCATATTTTATGATCAGAATCATCTCTATAATCAGAATATTTTATGATTAGAATCATCATTATAATCAGAATATTTTATGATTAGAATCATCTCTATAATCAGAATATTTTATGATTAGAATCATCTCTATAATCATATACTGAAGTTTGTCATATCTATTTTGAGACACCCTTGTATATATATATATATATACAGAGAGAGAGAGAGAGAGAGAGAGAGAGAGATTCACAAGGAATAGGATAACCAGCGATGTGCCGAACATCTATATTTTCATTGTACAAACATTTCGGAGACCTTCTCCACCAGTGCATCTAAAACAAACTTAAATACAATCACCATTACAAAATCGTTTAAATCTTGAGTTAATTAACGTATTCAATTATAATTTTAATTAAAACTAATCAACATAACCTATTGAAAAGCCGAGCAAAAATACAGAAAAGGAATGAGAAAAAAAAAGAGAGAAAAAATAACTGCAGAAAATCATCATAATACATCATAATGTAAATGACCTACTTGTATACGTACCTACTGGGTGAATAGTGGGGTGGCAGTGGCGGTATTGTAAATGCCCTACTTGTATACGTACCTACTGGGTGAATAGTGGAGTGGCAGTGGCGGTATTGTAAATGACCTACTTGTATACGTACCTACTGGGTGAATAGTGGGGTGGCAGTGGCGGTATTGTAAATGACCTACTTGTATACGTACCTACTGGGTGAATAGTGGGGTGGCAGTGGCGGTATTGTAAATGACCTACTTGTATACGTACCTACTGGGTGAATAGTGGGGTGGCAGTGGCGGTATTGTAAATGACCTACTTGTATACGTACCTACTGGGTGAATAGTGGGGTGGCAGTGGCGGTATTGTAAATGACCTACTTGTATACGTACCTACTGGGTGAATAGTGGGGTGGCAGTGGCGGTATTGTAAATGACCTACTTGTATACGTACCTACTGGGTGAATAGTGGGGTGGCAGTGGCGGTATTGTAAATGACCTACTTGTATACGTACCTACTGGGTGAATAGTGGGTGGCAGTGGCGGTATTGTAAATGACCTACTTGTATACGTACCTACTGGGTGAATAGTGGGGTGGCAGTGGCGGTATTGTAAATGACCTACTTGTATACGTACCTACTGGGTGAATAGTGGGGTGGCAGTGGCGGTATTGTAAATGACCTACTTGTATACGTACCTACTGGGTGAATAGTGGGGTGGCAGTGGCGGTATTGTAAATGACCTACTTGTATACGTACCTACTGGGTGAATAGTGGGGTGGCAGTGGCGGTATTGTAAATGACCTACTTGTATACGTACCTACTGGGTGAATAGGGGGGTGGCAGTGGCGGTATTGTAAATGACCTACTTGTATACGTACCTACTGGGTGAATAGTGGGGTGGCAGTGGCGGTATTGTAAATGACCTACTTGTATACGTACCTACTGGGTGAATAGTGGGGTGGCAGTGGCGGTATTGTAAATGACCTACTTGTATACGTACCTACTGGGTGAATAGTGGGGTGGCAGTGGCGGTATTGTAAATGACCTACTTGTATACGTACCTACTGGGTGAATAGTGGGGTGGCAGTGGCGGTATTGTAAATGACCTACTTGTATACGTACCTACTGGGTGAATAGTGGGGTGGCAGTGGCGGTATTGTAAATGACCTACTTGTATACGTACCTACTGGGTGAATAGTGGGGTGGCAGTGGCGGTATTGTAAATGACCTACTTGTATACGTACCTACTGGGTGAATAGTGGGGTGGCAGTGGCGGTATTGTAAATGACCTACTTGTATACGTACCTACTGGGTGAATAGTGGGGTGGCAGTGGCGGTATTGTAAATGACCTACTTGTATACGTACCTACTGGGTGAATAGTGGGGTGGCAGTGGCGGTATTGTAAATGACCTACTTGTATACGTACCTACTGGGTGAATAGTGGGGTGGCAGTGGCGGTATTGTAAATGACCTACTTGTATACGTACCTACTGGGTGAATAGTGGGGTGGCAGTGGCGGTATTGTAAATGACCTACTTGTATACGTACCTACTGGGTGAATAGTGGGGTGGCAGTGGCGGTATTGTAAATGACCTACTTGTATACGTACCTACTGGGTGAATAGTGGGGTGGCAGTGGCGGTATTGTAAATGACCTACTTGTATACGTACCTACTGGGTGAATAGTGGGGTGGCAGTGGCGGTATTGTAAATGACCTACTTGTATACGTACCTACTGGGTGAATAGTGGGGTGGCAGTGGCGGTATTGTAAATGACCTACTTGTATACGTACCTACTGGGTGAATAGTGGGGTGGCAGTGGCGGTATTGTAAATGACCTACTTGTATACGTACCTACTGGGTGAATAGTGGGGTGGCAGTGGCGGTATTGTAAATGACCTACTTGTATACGTACCTACTGGGTGAATAGTGGGGTGGCAGTGGCGGTATTGTAAATGACCTACTTGTATACGTACCTACTGGGTGAATAGTGGGGTGGCAGTGGCGGTATTGTAAATGACCTACTTGTATACGTACCTACTGGGTGAATAGTGGGGTGGCAGTGGCGGTATTGTAAATGACCTACTTGTATACGTACCTACTGGGTGAATAGTGGGGTGGCAGTGGCGGTATTGTAAATGACCTACTAGTATACGTACCTACTGGGTGAATAGGGGGGTGGCAGTGGCTGTATTGTAAATGACCTACTTGTATACGTACCTACTGGGTGAATAGTGGGGTGGCAGTGGCGGTATTGTAAATGACCTACTTGTATACGTACCTACTCGGTGAATAGTGGGGTGTCAGTGGCGGTATTGTAAATGACCTACTTGTATACGTACCTATTGGGTGAATAGTTGGGTGGCAGTGGCGGTATTGTAAATGACCTACTTGTATACGTAGCTACAGGGTGAATAGTGGGGTGGCAGTGGCGGTATTGTAAATGACCTACTAGTATACGTACCTACTGGGTGAATAATGGGGTGGCAGTGGCGGTATTGTAAATGACCTACTTGTATACGTACCTACTGGGTGAATAGTGGGGTGGCAGTGGCGGTATTGTAAATGACCTACTTGTATATGTACCTACTGGGTGAATAGTGTGGTGGCAGTGGCGGTATTGTAAATGACCTACTTGTATACGTACCTACTGGGTGAATAGTGGGGTGGCAGTGGCGGTATTGTAAATGACCTACTTGTATACGTACCTACTGGGTGAATAGTGGGGTGGCAGTGGCGGTATTGTAAATGACCTACTTGTATACGTACCTACTGGGTGAATGGTGGGGTGGCAGTGGCAGTATTGTAAATGACCTACTTGTATACGTACCTACTGGGTGAATAGTGGGGTGGCAGTGGCGGTATTGTAAATGCCCTACTTCTATACGTACCTACTGGGTGAATAGTGGGGTGGCAGTGGCGGTATTGTAAATGACCTACTTGTATACGTACCTACTGGGTGAATAGTTGGGTGGCAGTGGCGGTATTGTAAATGACCTACTTGCATACGTACCTACTGGGTGAATAGTGGGTGGCAGTGGCGGTATTGTAAATTACCTACTAGTATACGTACCTACTGGGTGAATAGTGGGGTGGCAGTGGCGGTATTGTAAATGACCTACTTGTATACGTACCTACTGGGTGAATAGTGGGGTGGCAGTGGTCGTATTGTAAATGACCTACTTGTATATGTATCTACTGGATGAATAGTTGGGTGGCAGTGGCGGTATTGTAAATGACCTACTTGTATACGTACCTACTGGGTGAATAGTTGGGTGGCAGTGGTGGTATTGTAAATGACCTACTTATATATGTACCTACTGGGTGAATAGTGGGGTGGCAGTGGCGGTATTGTAAATGACCTACTTGTATACGTACCTACTGGGTGAATAGTGGGGTGGCAGTGGCGGTATTGTAAATGACCTACTTGTATACGTACCTACTGGGTGAATAGTGGGGTGGCAGTGGCGGTATTGTAAATTACCTACTTGTATACGTACCTACTGGGTGAATAGTGGGGTGGCAGTGGCGGTATTGTAAATGACCTACTTGTATACAAAGGAGTACAAAGGAGTACAAAGGAAATCAAGCAACAACATATCTAGTGACCCTTCTAGGTTGCTTGTCCTCCAAAACACTGGGGATCAAGTGTCCAAACAGTGGTTTAGAGTGGGTAAGGGAACATTGGAAAGGGAATTACTGCCCTGGAACTAATGTCCATGGCAGGATTAGGAAGTTAGTAGGGGACAGATGGGTTAGTAACTGAGGGGGTGATAAAATAAAGTTATTAATTTACAAACGTAGTCAGTCGCGGGTTTGATGCGAGATATTTGTCTAAGCGGAGTTTAAATGAATCAACGGTGATGCAGTCTATAACGTTTCGGGGAAGCCCATTCCACAAGTTGACAACTCGATTGAAGAAGAAATTCTTAGATTCGTGTGAGTTAAAAGATTTACCAATAATTTTGCAAATGTTTCCCCGCGTGTAATTAGATTCGTCGATAGTGAAGTACTTACTACAGTTCATATTGTCGATGGCTTTGATGATTTTGAACATTTGAATTAAGTCACCTCTTAATCTGCGCTGGGTTAAAGGAAATAGATTTAATTCTCTAAGACGCTGCTCTTCGTATGGTTTGTTCTTTAGGCTAGGTATCATTTTGGTAACTCTACGTTGAACTCGTTCTAGCTTGTTTATATCTTTTTGGTAATAAGGGCACCAGGATTGAACGCAGTATTCCAGAAGAGGGCGGACTAAGGAATTGTAAAGGGTTAGGATAACTTCTTTGGATTTATGCTCAAATGACCTGCCTATAAAGCCAATAATTTGTTTGCCTTCTTAACAACTTCTGAACATTGTTGACTCGGTTTTAGGTTACTCGATATTGTTACTCCCAGATCGGTTTCTCTGTTTACGTTCTTAAGCTGAGTGCCATTCATCGAATAGTTTGCTTTCTCAATTAGGTATCCGATATGTAGTACTTTACATTTATCCGCATTGAAACTCATTTGCCAAATTTGGGCCCAACATGACAATTTATCTAGATTGTGTTGCATATCGTCAACTTGTTCTTTTGAGAGTACGCTATTTGCAATTTTTGTATCGTCAGCAAATTTTGAGATTGTACAGGTTAGACCCTCATGTATGTCGTTGATGTAAATTAGACAGAGAATTGGTCCTAGTACCGATCCCTGGGGTACCCCGCTACTTACATTGGTCCATTTAGATGCCTTACCGTTTATGACTACTGTTTGCTTTCTGTCGCTGAGCCAATTTTCTATCCATTTCAACACACCGTCTTGTATTCCATGCGCTTTTAGTTTTAGCAGTAAACGTTTGTGGGGAACTTTGTCAAAGGCCTTTTGAAAATCAAGGTATATAATATCTACAGCTTTACTCTCATCGTAGAGGTTGAGGATATCGTGGAAGAAGTCTAAGAGGTTTGTTAAACAGGAACGTTTTTTACGAAAGCCGTGTTGAGTATCTTTAAGTATGTTATTTTCCTCTAAGTGATTTACGAGTCTGTCTCGTATGACCGTTTCTAGCATTTTACATACAACTGAGGTTAAGCTAATTGGACGATAGTTACTGGGTAGGAATTTGCTGCCTTTTTTTAATATCGGTGTTACGTTGGCTAGCTTCCACTGATCAGGCATAGTTCCAGACTGCAAGGATTTATTGAATAGTAATGTCAGTGGTTTGGAGAGCTCATCTTTAGCTTCCTTTAGAACTGTAGGCGAGATTGTATCAGGTCCAGGCGTTTTATTTACCTTGAGTTTATCTAAACAATTCAATACTTCTCTCTCTGTAACGGTGATATTGCTTAGAACATCTGAATTATCAATCTGAATCGGCGATGGTGTAGGGATATCACTGAAGTCTTCTGTTGTAAAAACTGATGCAAAGAAGGTATTGAGGGCATTACTCATTTGTACTTCGTCTTTGGTGTATTCTCCATTTTCATCGACTAACGGTCCAACAGTTGAAGTACCCTACTTTTTTCTTTCTGATATAACTATAGAATTCTTTCGGGTTTGTTTTACTTTGATTTGCAATATGTAACTCTAAGGTCTTTTTACTTTGCTTAATTAACTTTTTGGCTTTGCGTCGTAGCTCTACAAATTTCACCCGTTCTTCGTCATTTTGTGAGGATTTTAATCTATCATTAGCACATTTTTTAGCAAGCAGGCAGTTTGAAATATCTTTATTCCACCATTTGGGCTTATTATTATGGCCTGGACGCCGTATTTTCGATGGTATGCAGTCTTGCACTGCTTTTAGGTAAGTGGTTTCGAATAACTTCCAAGATGTATTTATGTCGTTATTGTTAATTAAAAAGCTCCAGTCAGTTTCTTTAAACATAGCTCTAAGTTTATGGAAGTTTGCTTTCTTGAAATTAGGGACTTTTTCGATGCTACTATTTGGTTCGTTACTAGTAAACTTTAAAGTGAAAGTTATCGTACGATGGTCGCTGTTACTGAATTCATCACCAACATTCAAATTCTCTATTAATTCTTCTTTTGTTGCAAGTACAATGTCAAGAACGTTATTACCACGGGTCGGCGTTCGAACAAATTGATAAAGCGAACTCTCTTGCAAGTTCGTATACAAGTTATGTCCGGAGTGTGAAGTAAGAGTATCGCCCCACTTGGTCACAGGTAAATTAAAGTCGCCAAAAATTACGGTATCTTGTAAGTTACTTACATCTGCAATTTGTTCGTAAATTTCTCGGTCAGTTTGCACTGATTGAGCTGGAGGTCTGTATATTAATGCAAGTATTATTTTTGTACCTTTATTATTCTTTATTAGCACAAAAGATGCGTCGACATTCACAATTTGAGGTTTTGACAAGAGGGTAGGGTTAAGACTTTCTTTGATATAAAGTAAAACGCCACCTCCATTTCGATTTATTCGGCTTTTCTCAAACATTACATAACCGGGAAGTGAATACTCTGCTAAAAAGTCTCTATCTTCTGTATTGAGCCAAGATTCTGTTATGCCAATCACATCATAATTTTCTGTAAACACTAGCTCCTCTAACTCTGAAATTTATTGCATATGGTACGAGCGTTTGCATAGAAAACCTTTAAATTTGTTATTTTAGAACTCACGGAACGCTCTTTAATAATATTTTTTGTTCTTGTCGGATCTACATTTATGTTCATGGCTGTCCTCGGTCCTCGCTGTCTTCGGTCCTTATCGCTGGTGGTCCTCGGTTGCCTCTGTTTGTTTCTTGGCGTTGGATGATTTATGTCACTGCTGCTTCTTCTCGGATGGCGTTTTTTGATCCATGGCTGCGGACTGCTTCGTGTAGGAGACGACCCATGCGTGCTGAACCCACAGGGTTTAGATGAGTGCCGTCCTTGCGGAACAGAGTAGGCTGGTTGTAGAAGTTGTCCCAGAGGTTGATGAATTCAACTTCTTCCCTCAGACACAAATATTTTAGTCGGCTATTTGTGCTGAAGGCCTTGTCGTAGAATTTGTCAGGTGCGTCAATCTTGGGGAGAATGCCTGAGATGATGATATTCCTTGACTTGTTTTTGTAGTGCTGGATCATCTTACGATATTTCTCCATCAACTCTTCAGATCTGGTGCGCATGACGTCATTTGAACCAGCATGGATGACAAAAAGGGTATTTTCATTTGCATCCTTTGTGGTATCTTCGAAGGCTTCCACAATGTCGTCCAGTCCAGCTACTGGGATGCAACATCTTTTTCGTTGATTTGGGACTCTGTCGCAGAACTCTTCGACCTGTCCTCGTAGGATGGAATCCCCAACGAGCCTGGTCTCTTCTGGTTCGTCTTCCATCTCTACCAATATCTCAAATCTATTTGACATTGTGACTGGTAGAAGAGACCTTTTCTGCGTTGGCCGTGCACCGTTCCTCACTGGTGTAAATCCGGAAACCTGTGGTGGCGGGACTCTGCGTACAGGTCGGGGAGAGGAGTGGTTAGAACGGGGGCGAGGGGTTGGTACTGTTCGTGCTAGCAGGCTTCTTGCACGAGGAGTGGGGGAGAGACTAAGGTGAACAGGGCGGCTGTCCTGGTTTGATGTCGGCTCAGGTTCGTCAGAAGCATCTGCTGCAGTGTCTACTGCAGGTGCTGGATTGTTGGCAGATGACGTTGGGGCGGTGGTGGATGCTGGAGTTGAAACAATTGGAGTTAGTGATACTCCAACGTTGAGTGTTACAAACTCTTGGAGTGATTCCAGCTTCCTGGTGAGGGCATTGATCTTGTTGTGGGCTTCATCCAATTTTGCTGTCAAATCCTCTCGTTGCTGGCAGAGTCGGCAGACTTGTGGATCGGCAGGAGCAAACATGGAAGCACCAAACCTACCGGCGCAGTTCGTACAGGCACGAGGCATGGTGACGATCACTTTCTTCAGATCACTTCACTCACTTAAAAACACTTAACTCACTTTAAAAACACTAAACTCACTTTAAAAATGCTTCACTCCCTTCAGGTCGCTTCACTTACTTAAATAGGCCTAACCGAAAACAAAAATGTTTAAATACACACAAATAGGTTATCAGCGGTGATAGCCTAACCGAAAATTAAAACAAAACAAAATTAAATTTGAATACGCAGTGATAGCCGAACCGAAAACAATTTTATGTTTACTTAAACAGAAATAGGCCACCAGGGGTTATAGCCTATCCTAACCGAAAACAAAAATTATGAAATACCGGTACGCAGATATAGGCCACCAGCGGTGATAGCCTAACTGAAAATTTAAAAATTTAAGTACGCAGAAATAAGCCACCAGGGATGATAGCCTAGACTAACCGAAAACAAAAATAACCGAAAACAAAAATTATGAAATACCGGTACGCAGAAATAGGCCACCAGCGGTGATAGCCTAACTGAAAATTTAAAAATTGAAGTACGCAGAAGTAGGCCACCAGGGATGATAGCGTAGACTAACCGAAAACAAAAATAACCAAAAACAAAAAAGTATGAAATATGCAGAAGTAGGCTACCAGGGGTGATAACCTACCTAAAAAAGCAAAACAAATATGTTGGAAGGAACATAATAATTGATATTGGTTCAGGAGTAATTTATCGAGAGGACTTCCCTAAGTGGTTAAGGCCCCATTAATTGCTCTTTCCATTCACATATGCATAGCCTACGTGAGTTGCAGTTGGGATGTGTGTACATACTTAGATTGATATGCAGGATTCGAAGTTGCATAATAAATCGTAGGCAGTGTCCACCAACCTTTAACTGTCTTCGTGGTGCGATGTATAAGGTGTTGATTTTCGGTGTGAGCATCCTGGGTTCGAGTCCACGGACTGCCACATGTGTTTGTAAATTTCATTAATCAATTTTAGGAGTATGGTTGGTTGTTGGAAGGAACATAAAAATTGATATTGGTTCAGGAGTAATTTATCGAGAGGACTTCCCTAAGTGGTTAAGGCCCCATTAATTGCTCTTTCCATTCACATATACATAGCCTACGTGAGTTGCAGTTGGGATGTGTGTACATGCTTAGATTGATATGCAGGATTCGAAGTTGCATAATAAATCGTAGGCAGTGTCCACCAACCTTTAACTGTCTTCGTGGTGCGATGTATAAGGTGTTGATTTTCGGTGTGAGCATCCTGGGTTCGAGTCCACGGACTGCCACATGTGTTTGTAAATTTCATTAATCGATTTTAGGAGTATGGTTGGTTGTTGGAAGGAACATAATAATTGTTATTGGTTCAGGAGTAATTTATCGAGAGGACTTCCCTAAGTGGTTAAGGCCCCATTAATTGCTCTTTCCATTCACATATGCATAGCCTACGTTAGTTGCAGTTGGGATGTGTGTACATGCTTAGATTGATATTAAGGATTCTAAGTTGCATAATAAATCGTAGGCAGTGTCCACCAACCTTTAACTGTCTTCGTGGTGCGATGTATAAGGTGTTGATTTTCGGTGTGAGCATCCTGGGTTCGAGTCCACGGACTGCCACATGTGTTTGTAAATTTCATTAATCAATTTTAGGAGTATGGTTGGTTGTTGGAAGGAACATAATAATTGATATTGGTTCAGGAGTAATTTATCGAGAGGACTTCCCTAAGTGGTTAAGGCCCCATTAATTGCTCTTTCCATTCACATATGCATAGCCTACGTGAGTTGCAGTTGGGATGTGTGTACATGCTTAGATTGATATGCAGGATTCGAAGTTGCATAATAAATCGTAGGCAGTGTCCACCAACCTTTAACTGTCTTCGTGGTGCGATGTATAAGGTGTTGATTTTCGGTGTGAGCATCCTGGGTTCGAGTCCACGGACTGCCACATGTGTTTGAAAATTTCATTAATCGATTTTAGGAGTATGGTTGGTTGTTGGAAGGAACATAATAATATATATATATATATATATATATATATATATATATATAATAGAATATGTAACTAAATATACAATTCACCAAATAGAGATTATATAAAAATAAAGTGTAATTGCACACAAGGGGTTAATATACTGTATCAACAGATGGCGCTGTGTGTCACTGTAGGCTAGTCAAGCAGGATTATATTTAGATAAACACAGTTATCAGTCAAAGGTTACTACAAGATCATGCAAGCAACAACTAAAATTACAGATATATATAGCTACAGTAGGATACTGAATACGATAACTACTAGAGTTAATAAGAAAATACAAAGCTAGGTCGATTAGAGGTGCGCGTGCGTCGTCTGCTACAAGCTAGGATAACAAATGTAAACAACAATGTTTATCAGTCAGAAAAGCAATAAAATAACATGCACGGCAACTACAGAACTATGCGGAGGTTAAACAAGCACTTAACTACTGTTCATGCAATGAATAAAGGGAATAGGGATATGAAATACTCAAAGTAGGATCGAGTTTTCTCAGTGGCGATGCGGAGCTGTTGGCGATGCTAAAGCCGGCGGGTGAGGCTGAGGCTGTACCTACTGGGTGAAGAGTGGGGTGGCAGTGGCGGTATTGTAAATGACCTACTTGTATACGTACCTACTGGGTGAATAGTGGGGTGGCAGTGGCGGTATTGTAAATGACCTACTTGTATACATACCTACTGGGTGAATAGTGGGGTGGCAGTGGCGGTATTGTAAATGACCTACTTGTATACGTACCTACTGGGTGAATAGTGGGGTGGCAGTGGCGGTATTGTAAATGACCTACTTGTATACGTACCTACTGGGTGAATAGTGGGGTGGCAGTGGCGGTATTGTTTAAATTTTGTTTTAATTTATAAATTAAGATAAATTCAGAAGCGATGAGATCAGAGCGGGAATGACAAGTGGTCCCCGAAACGTTTGTACATTGAAAATATAGATGTTCGTCACAACGCTGGCTATCCTATTCCTTGTGAAGCTACGATTCCCAAGAGGAAGGTCCATTGCACAAGTTATATATATATATATATATATATATATATAGGGCAGGTGTGGCAGAGTGGTCTAGGCACTGGACTGGTAATCCAATGGATCCGGGTTCGAATCCCAATATGTCAATGGGAAGATATTATTGGGATGGAATTTGTGCTGTACCTAGTTTCAGTGCATTACCACAGCACACCGAAATGCCAAAACAAAATACCCTCATTATTGCCTGATTAAATAGCACTGTATGAATATTCCCATATTCAAAATATGCTACAGGTGGGCAATGCCTAGTGAATTAATTTCTCAATAGGTGTCATTCTGAGAGTGAGGGTCAGAGTCTGGGGAGTGAGACGGTGAAGCGCAGAGGCGAAGCAGCTTCAGAGATGGAGTTGGGTTCGAGCCGCTAATAGGTGCTTCGCATGTCTCACTCCCTAGACTGGAACAAGACCTCACTGGCCTCACCTTGTTCAGCGGTAGAGTATGCAGGCCTTCAGTCTATGCCCGAGAGGGAGTAGTTGGAATAAAAAAAAAAAAAAATATATATATATATACCTGTATATACCGACAACAACGACGGGGGGATGAAACTACTCTGAAATATAATGCAACACTAATTTAGCTTAACCCTTTGAGTACCAGCGACATGGAGCTATATTTTATTATAGCTATATTCGGCCTATATATTATGCAGCTTAGGAAGGATCTGTGGTAGTTGAAAGGGTTGGTTGAAATATAATGAGGCCTTGTTATTGCTAGAGGTCCTTCCTAAGCTGAATATAATCGTCTAATAGTTGCCAGCATATGATAAAAAGGACGCTCCTGGTCCTGAAAGAGGTAACCTAAGTTAAGAGTATTGTATTAATTTATATTGGTTGACATCTACTGGTTGGTGGAGGTAAGACAAAGAGGCTGGGGAGGGAGGGGGGGGGGGAAGCCAAGGAAGAGATGGAAGAATGAGGTTAAGGGGGATTTTTTTTTTTTTTTTTTTTTGGACCCTCTTCTCTTTCGTGTTTAGCCTCATTAGTTTTGAAGTGTTATAATGTTCGGCCTATTAGTTGGGCGATTTTAACATCTTTCGCCACATTTCGTTGTCTATATCAATACCTTTCGTCCATTTACAGTAGGTAGCGATACCGAGCCTGTCATTTTAACATCTTTCGCCACATTTCGTTGTCTATATCAATACCTTTCGTCCATTTACACTAGGTAGCGATGAGCCTGTCATTTTAACATCTTTCGCCACATTTCGTTGTCTATATCAATACCTTTCGTTCCATTTACAGTAGGTAGCGATACCGAGCCTGTCAGTTTAACATCTTTCGCCACATTTCGTTGTCTATATCAATACCTTTCGTCCATTTACACTAGGTAGCGATGAGCCTGTCATTTTAACATCTATCGCCACATTTCGTTGTCTATATCAATACCTTTCGTCCATTTACAGTAGGTAGCGATACCGAGCCTGTCATTTTAACATCTTTCGCCACATTTCGTTGTCTATATCAATACCTTTCGTTCCATTTACAGTAGGTAGCGATACCGAGCCTGTCATTTTAACATCTTTCGCCACATTTCGTTGTCTATATCAATACCTTTCGTTCCATTTACAGTAGGTAGCGATACCGAGCCTGTCATTTTAACATCTATCGCCACATTTCGTTGTCTATATCAATACCTTTCGTCCATTTACAGTAGGTAGCGATACCGAGCCTGTCATTTTAACATCTTTCGCCACATTTCGTTGTCTATATCAATACCTTTCGTTCCATTTACAGTAGGTAGCGATACCGAGCCTGTCATTTTAACATCTTTCGCCACATTTCGTTGTCTATATCAATACCTTTCGTCCATTTACAGTAGGTAGCGATACCGAGCCTGTCATTTTAACATCTTTCGCCACATTTCGTTGTCTATATCAATACCTTTCGTCCATTTACACTAGGTAGCGATGAGCCTGTCATTTTAACATCTATCGCCACATTTCGTTGTCTATATCAATACCTTTCGTCCATTTACAGTAGGTAGCGATACCGAGCCTGTCATTTTAACATCTTTCGCCACATTTCGTTGTCTATATCAATACCTTTCGTTCCATTTACAGTAGGTAGCGATACCGAGCCTGTCATTTTAACATCTTTCGCCACATTTCGTTGTCTATATCAATACCTTTCGTCCATTTACAGTAGGTAGCGATACAGAGCCTGTCATTTTAACATCTTTCGCCACATTTCGTTGTCTATATCAATACCTTTCGTCCATTTACAGTAGGTAGCGATACCGAGCCTGTCATTTTAACATCTTTCGCCACATTTCGTTGTCTATATCAATACCTTTCGTCCATTTACAGTAGGTAGCGATACCGAGCCTGTCATTTTAACATCTTTCGCCACATTTCGTTGTCTATATCAATACCTTTCGTCCATTTACAGTAGGTAGCGATACCGAGCCTGTCATTTTAACATCTTTCGCCACATTTCGTTGTCTATATCAATACCTTTCGTTCCATTTACAGTAGGTAGCGATACCGAGCCTGTCATTTTTAGAAGAACTGGTCTGCGGCCGGGAAATTTTTCTACCGAAAAATGTAAATATTTATCTTGAAGAGGGATCTATGGGATGTTTTTGTAAGTTTGATGGAAGTTTAGCGAGGAAACTAAATAATAAATGAAAGATTAAATACATATACCAAGAAATAACCACTACCCCCATAAACAATTTGTATACACTGTACAAAAGCCCTCGGTATCCTGGAGGGGACCAACTTGGTTTACTTCCTTGGCTAAGGGATGTCATTTCTAGAATAGTTACTATGCCAAGGAAGCCAATATTCAGCATTAACCCACTTCTGTACCGGCCATGTCTGTTTATTAATATATTATACCTATAATGTAACGATCTTGTGCAGATTAAAGAAGGATCTGCGGTAGTAAAAAGGGTAATTTAATTTAGTTCGAAGCATATTAATTGCTTAACCTGAATAAAATGGTCTATTATTAGCCAGTATAGCATTAAAAGGACAACACTGATACTGAACGAGTTAACAATAGTGAAGGGCCCAATTTGATATAGTTACACATTGACTAAGCTTAAATTATACACCATTATCTTTTATATTACGCTATTCAGTATGCAGTTGGGTGTGAGTACATGATTAAATTGATATCCAGTATTCGATGAATGGATATAAAATCGTAGCCATGTACTTAACCTTTAACTGCCTTGGTGGTGTAGTGGTTAGTGTTTAAGATCTGTATGTGGTAACCCAGGTTCGAATCCCGGGAAGATAACATCCTTTCATTCATTTCATTGGGAGCTGTTTGGGGTTGAGAATAAAATGAATACATTCGATTATACAGTAATTATACTTATTAGGACTTTTCTGATGTTTCCAACATTTGCTACAGCCCTTGGACTGCTAGAAACGGGAAGGATTGAATGAGGTTTGTATATGAGAGAGGAAGTCTTAACCCCTTCAGCAACATGACGCCTTTTTACCTTTTATTCTGATTAAAATTAGATGCTTTTATGCAGTTAAGAAGGACCAATGTTATTAGGAGGGTTTATTGAGAAAGTATTTATCCATTTGAATTGTAGAGGTAGATTATATACTAAAGATATACGTCTAACAGTAACCAGAATATGATGCAAAATACGGCCAGGTAGCAAAGGGCTTAATTAGACTACAGGAGCTCTATTGAAAGGGCTGAAATCATTTGAAGATGAGCCAGGCTGAGAATTGATCAGTTCGACTATCTTGCTGTGAACTATATTTTTACCAGATTCAAATTCAGATTAAGATATTTATTGCCTTAAAATTGCCCATACAATATGAACTAATATATTAATAGTTGTATTTTGACCCTAGGCCATAATCCACCAAGCAAAGGTTTTCCAGCCAATCTAATGATATATTTTAGCATATAATATGACATTTTCGGAGGACAGAGGTGAATGGAAGAGATTCGTTCGTGGCCACCCCCTCGGGGATTAGATTGATAGGTATACGAAAGTATTATGAACTATTACTACAATCATTGTTAACTAATAACGTTCGGTCCGCATTTTTCGGGCTAGATGCTCAAAAACAAAATACAAAAATAATAATAATAATAATAATAATAATAATAATAATAATAATAATAATAAAAACAAAACATAAATATATAAATAAATAGGGTACCACGTAGGAGTATAATGCTATACTTTTACTGAATTAGTTGTTACATAAATTGACAAAACATATTTTATCGATCTTTTGTGAATAATCAAATCCATATCAGCTGTCTATAAAATACCAAACACAAGAATGTGCTTAGTTTGCAATGATTAAAATAAAAGCATGTTTGAAAATAGGCCCATGGTTTGTGTTGTGTTTACCTTTATACTTATGATTCCTCAGGCAAGCAGGCAAAGACCGTGATTGTTTGAATATACTTAAGAAACTTTATGTGTATGACAGCCAAGCATACTGAACAACAAAATAGATAACATACAGTTTTTAACGTTGTGATATATTAATATGCAGAAAACAAATACTAAATGAGATACACTCACGGTAAGATGCTTAAAACTCTGAGATATTTCCAGTTTAAAGAGAAAAAGCTGTTGATGTGTCAAATAAAATAACATTAAAGGTGAATATTGTAGGGTAATAACATTAGAGGTGAATATTGTAGGGTAATAACATAAAAGGTGAATATTGTAGGGTAATAACATAAAAGGTGAATATTGTAGGGTAATAACATAAAAGGTGAATATTGTAGGGTAATAACATTAAAGGTGAATATTGTAGGGTAATAACATAAAAGGTGAATATTGTAGGGTAATAACATAAAAGGTGAATATTGTAGGGTAATAACATAAAAGGTGAATATTGTAGGGTAATAACATAAAAGGTGAATATTGTAGGGTAATAACGTAAAAGGTGAATATTGTAGGGTAATAACATGAAAGGTGAATATTGTAGGGTAATAACATAAAAGGTGAATATTGTAGGGTAATAACGTAAAAGGTGAATATTGTAGGGTAATAACATAAAAGGTGAATATTGTAGGGTAATAACATAAAAGGTGAATATTGTAGGGTAATAACGTAAAAGGTGAATATTGTAGGGTAATAACATAAAAGGTGAATATTGTAGGGTAATAACATAAAAGGTGAATATTGTAGGGTAATAACATAAAAGGTGAATATTGTAGGGTAATAACATAAAAGGTGAATATTGTAGGGTAATAACATAAAAGGTGAATATTGTAGGGTAATAACATAAAAGGTGAATATTGTAGGGTAATAACGTAAAAGGTGAATATTGTAGGGTAATAACATAAAAGGTGAATATTGTAGGGTAATAACATAAAAGGTGAATATTGTAGGGTAATAACGTAAAAGGTGAATATTGTAGGGTAATAACATAAAAGGTGAATATTGTAGGGTAATAACATAAAAGGTGAATATTGTAGGGTAATAACATAAAAGGTGAATATTGTAGGGTAATAACATAAAAGGTGAATATTGTAGGGTAATAACATAAAAGGTGAATATTGTAGGGTAATAACATAAAAGGTGAATATTGTAGGGTAATAACGTAAAAGGTGAATATTGTAGGGTAATAACATAAAAGGTGAATATTGTAGGGTAATAACATAAAAGGTGAATATTGTAGGGTAATAACGTAAAAGGTGAATATTGTAGGGTAATAACATAAAAGGTGAATATTGTAGGGTAATAACATAAAAGGTGAATATTGTAGGGTAATAACATAAAAGGTGAATATTGTAGGGTAATAACATAAAAGGTGAATATTGTAGGGTAA
The DNA here is from genome assembly GCA_032716605.1 of Paralithodes platypus. Taxonomy (NCBI): domain Eukaryota; kingdom Metazoa; phylum Arthropoda; class Malacostraca; order Decapoda; family Lithodidae; genus Paralithodes; species Paralithodes platypus. Next base: position 42,766,611 of record CM064575.1, read on the forward strand.
TAACATAAAAGGTGAATATTGTAGGGTAATAACATAAAAGGTGAATATTGTAGGGTAATAACATAAAAGGTGAATATTGTAGGGTAATGTAAATATACAAAGTTTCTAAAACATCGTTGCAATAATTTGTATATAACACGAATCTAAAAATACTGTTACCACAATCAATCACAATAAATATTGTATTTTAGCATAACTGCATTTAATGTAAAACAAAACATACGTTGCTTAAATGTCCAAAGTGTTCAGTACATGAACCTTGCATACAACACATGCTTTACTACCAATACATTAAGGGCAGATTGGTCCTTTTTCTGGCCCCCCTTCTTCTTCGTGTTTACCCACATTAGTTTTCAGATTTTAAGATATTTTCCCCATTAGTTGGTCGAGTTCAATATCTTTCGCTCCATTTCTTTGTCAATATTAAGACCTTTCGTGCTATTTAGGTGTCTATTTCTTTCCTGGTGAACGATAGTGAGCCTGTAATTTTGGAGGACATTTTTCTACCGAAAATGTACAATTAATCTAGAAGGGGGATCTAAAAGATGTTATTTTAAGTTTGATGAAGGTGTTGGGAGGAAACTAAAATAATAATAAATATATGAATTAATCGACCAAAAAGTAAACCCTTCTCTTTAATGTTATATCTGTAAAGTAAACCCTTCTCCCTTAATGTTATATCTGTAAAGTAAACCCTTCTCCTTAATGTTATATCTGTAAAGTAACTCTCTGGCAAAGATAGCAGTAAACTTACGCGGAAAATCAATGGAAACAAGTTTAGAGCTACACTTGCACTTTGGAATAAGGTTCCGAACTCGAGCAGGATCTCACTTGGGAATGCTGGGTCTTGTTCAGATAAACAATTTAAATGGTTCAGTTCATTTGTTCCCTGTACGCCGACGCCTTTCTTTCTTTTATTTTGGTTATTATTAGACGATTTTGTTTAGTTTCGGAAAGAGCATGGGATGGTTCAACGGTTTGTTACGATGGTATATATCTATTTTAATCCTAGACATCCTTCCTAAGTTTTAATGTTCGCCACAATTAAAGCAAGATGGCGAAATTGTATCGTGAAAGGTTAAAAAAATGGAGGCGAATGGACCAGTTACCTCAAAATACAACACTAGCTATATATATGTTTTTGTGTAACGATAAATATTCAGATAAATCATTAAAATGTTAATGCAGTAAAAACATTGTCGCCTGATTCAAGGAAGTACTGCTTTTGGAATGGCGAAATCAAAATAGTCTTCGTTTTACCTAAACAAATACAAATACCAAATATTATTAACCCTTGTCTGGCGGCGCCGGACTTAAGTCGGTCTAGAGAAGAAAGGACTATGTGGCGGGGACCGACTTCAGGCGGTGTGCAATTTTGAGCAATATTTGGCTCTGAGAGAGAGACGAGCGGTGGGAGGAGCTCTGACCGTTCGGCACGGCTCCCGCGCCAGCACTGGGCCCGCCTCCACACACACCCACACTCACTGCCTTGCTACACAGGGAATTATGTAAGGAAATTACCGTAGTTTAGGGATTTTTCCTTCGTCTTGCATGATCGTTGCAAGAGAACGCGTGGTCGTAGAAGGATGGTTCTGGTGTCATTGGAAAACTCAATTATCGCCCTTTCAGGGATACATAATTGTATTACGCTCTGGCTCTTGTTTATGCATGAAAAAGAGCACGGACAACAAGGTCGTTTAGGGTACAATCACTCGCTTGGCTGGTAGTAGAAGTTACAGACGGGCCCGCTCGTAAGGCGTTAAACAAAAAGACAGAGTGCATTCGAGGAAAAACATACACTATTATCAATGAATAAATATTAAAACAGATTAATAAGATATACTGTAAGGATCATTTTCAAAGAAGTAAATGATACTGTATGATTATGATATACAAACAAATCTCATCTACATACTTTCTATTAACCCACTGAACCCCAGCGACGCACCGTTTGCGTCGGCAATGTATGTAACGCTGAACCCCAGCGACGCAAACATTGCGTCGGCCACTAAAACCTCTATTATTCGGCTCGTATGGTAGGAAATGGCTTGAGAATGGTGGGGATATACTGTAGATTGTAGCCGAACAGTGGCGGTATGCGGCAACCACCCAGGCAGGCCGCGCGGGTGCTGGTGGGCGGATTAGTGGCGCCACTTTACCCACTTATTTCACCGCAACTTTCGACCTTATTTACTCCTGTCGTATGGAAGCTATAGGCTTGAAATTTGTGTGAGATACACTTTAGGATGTACGCATTACTTGACCATACTCAGCTATCCCCCAAGTCCTGCCGGGCGGGTGGTCATGCGGGGGAGGTGATGAAAAACACTGTACCCACTTATCTCCCAACGACTTTCGACCTTATTTACTCTTGTCCTATGGTAGCTATAGGCTTGATATTTGTATGGGATATTCCTTAGGATGTAGGCAATGTATGGCAACCCCCAAATCTAGGTTTGTTGGGACAAGGGACGTGCGTGACAAAGGAAAGTCAGTTTACCCATACATCTCGCGAGTGCAACACCATGTCGGATTTACCACGTCGTTACCCACGCAGGGGAAATATCCCTTGATGATGCCATGGCCATACTTGAAGAGAGTGATGTGCCTGATAGTAACACTGGATCATCAAATTACGATTCAGAGGACGAATATAGTCCCACTTTGGCCGAGATAAACGACATGCATGAGGAGGAACCCTATGTCCCCATCTCTCATCGGTACACCATGTTACAAGAAAGGGAGGAGAGTAGCTATCGTTCCCCCATCGCTCCCCGTGACAAAGTGGACTCCCCAGCAAGTGGGGAAGAGCATAATGAGGATGAGGCAGATGACCCAGACCCCATGGCCTTCCTCAACATTCCACCTTCTCATCGTAGGGCTGAGAAGAAAAGAGGTGAGGAGGATGAGGTGGGTCAAGGTCCGACACCACACGTGCCTCGCCGTGGTGCTCCCCCGCGTTTGCCTTCCCCACCACCCCGCATTGCCTCTCCACTAAAAGCGGCAACCCCTAACACTTTCTATGGGTTGCGCAGGGGTGCAGCCATCTTAGCAGCGCAGCCATTGACTTCTTCTTCAGAAGAAACAGATGAGGATATGCCTGCCCTAGAATCATCTCCACCACACCACCCACGCCGCCCAGCACACCGCCTGTTTCCCTTATCAGCCCGGATTGACTCGCCCCCACCATCACCTCCCGGACCACTACCATACTCACCTGTACCTTCTCCTCAGCCTGGGACCTCCCACAGATATGACACTCAGACACCATCACCGCCTGCGTCGCCACAACGCCCTGATTGTGCGCAACGCCCTATCAGCATACGTGGGCGTGTCCGTGGTCCTGTGCGTGGGCGTGGCCGAAGGGGTTCTAAGGTGACCCTAATATGATGCCCCACCCCTGGCGGTGCGAGAGCAAGGGCTGGGTCGGCTCGACCAAGGCCGAGGTTGAGGGCAGGGGCAAGAGGCAGGGCAAGGCCCTCCCGCCGCCCTGATGGTGACTCCCCTCCTGACGATTCTGGCGACGAAGGTGCCACTCAACCCGACGGGTGGGATTGGGTTGATGGAGAAAACTTTGTTTTACACATTCTTGGGAATTGTCATCCTGATGGGTGTCACAAAGAAATCCTCCATAAAAAAGTACGGGTCCTGGGATTCCCTCGTCCGAACACCTATTTTTGGCCAAATAATGAGCAGAAATAGGTTCACGGCCATAATGGGGAACCTACATTTCACTGACAGCCTGGCAGCCCACACCAGAAATCAAAGTCAACCAAGAGCAATGAAGGACCCCATGGAGAGGATAAGACCCATCTTCGAGTACCTGAAGGTGAAGCTTGCTGCTGCCTTCAAACCCCATCAGAAGCTCATTATTGATGAGAGTTTGCTGCTGTGGAGGGGGAATATTGGCATCCGGCAGTACATGCCCAGCAACGACATCGATATGGCCTGAAGACCTTCGTGATGTGTGACTGTCAAACCGGTTACATCCAGGACCTAATTCTGTATATGGGCAAGAAAACAGAATTGGTGGATACGAGGACATACGGAATTTCTGGGGCCGTCGTCATCACCATTATGCAGGGCTACATGGACAGGGGCCAAATACTGTACCTGGACAACTGGTACACCAGCCCCTCCCTTGCCAAGTTCCTGCATAGCCGCACTACAGGAGTCTGTGGCACCGTCAGGAGGAATCGGATCTTCATGCCTGAACTACCACCCAGGCGGGAAAAGGGCTCCATCATCTACAAGCAGGCTAACAATGTCCTTATGTTGTCCTGGATGGATAACCGGGATGTGAACGTCCTCACAACAGTCCACCGTCCCATCTTCCAAGACAGCAGACGTCGTGACAGAGCAACTGGCGAAATTATCAAGAAACATTTGGCCATCTGTGATTATAACATCAATATACGGCTGGTGGACAAATCAGATGCTGTCATCTCGTCAGTTGAGTGTGCGAGGAAGACGATGAGGTGGTATAAGAAGCTATTCTTCCACCTCCTCGATCTCACCCTCTATAACAGCCACATCCTCCACGCAACAATCACCGGCAAGCAGGAAACGATGGAGAACTTCTGCATCGAGTTGTCCAGGGAGATGTTGAGGGAATACATAACTGCCCCCCACCTCCAGCAACACCCCGCCCATCGACGGCCAGCAGCAGAAGGGATTGCCAGGCTGACACAACGCCACTTCCCTGAATATGTGCCGCCCACAGAACACAATGAAAAACCCCGAAGACGGTGTCATGCGTGCCGCAACACGACACAGAGGGACCCTGCGAGATCAGATACCAGGTATATGTGCCGAGAATGTGATGTTGGACTGTGTTTCCTGGACTGCTTCAGGGAGTATCACACCCTCGAGCATTTCTAAAAGAGTGTACTCAAAGACTGCGATAAAAGACGAATGAAATGTGAAGTGTGTGTATATAAACCTTGTGTAAATAATAAATATATACGAAGTGCCGAACACAATATGTAAGTGAGATTGACACTCAAATATACATAACACAATGACAGACACCAATAAGTGTAAATATAGCATATTTCTAAGTCAAAAGTGCATAAAACAATGTGTGAAACCCATATTTTATAACTATAAAACATATGATAAAGTATAAACTGAATAAAGAGGGGAAGTGACAGTATAAACTGAATAAAGCGGGGGAGTAAGGAGATGAGCAAGGTGTTTAACCCTTAATTAGCGGCGAGCAACATAAGTCGAGTTAAAAAAAGCTGGACTATGTGGCGGCGCTCGACATAGGTCGAGTGGCAATTTCAGCACGTAATGTGGCTGAGAGAGAGAGACAAGTGGTGGCAGGAGACTAGCGAGCGTATGACTGCTCCAGACCACCGCGGCGAACCTACTGACACAAATCTCAGCTCCCTCCTCCCTCTCTCACTCGCTACATACTCAATTATGTACCGAAAGTCCCGAATTACCTGCTTTTTGCACTCGCGTTGCACGGTTATTGCAAAACTATCCATCATACGATCGTTATGGTGTCATTCGAAAGCTCTGTTTATGCCCTTTCAGGGATAGGTACTTGTTTTACGTTCTGGGTCTTATTTAGGCATGAAAATGATCACGTAAACAGCCCTATTTTGGCTAAAAACACCCCGCTGTGCGGTACATATAAATAAACCGCATAGGCCGCTCGTAAGGTGTTAAGGATGAGATCTGTGCAGCATGTGAGGAGGTGTGTGGAGTGAGGAGAAGAGGGAGGGGAGTGAAAGGTACAGCATGGTGGACAGAAGAGGTAAGAATAGCTGTGGAAGAAAAGAAGAAAGCATATAGAGAGTGGTTGGGTAGTAGAGGGAATGAAGATTCCGAGAGACAGAAACGAGCGAGGTACGTGGAGAGTAAGAGGGTGGTGAAGAGAGTAGTGAAGGAAAGTAAGAGAAGAGTAGATGAGGAATTTGGAAGGAATCTGAGTGTAAAATGGAGGGAGAGTAAGAAACTGTTCTGGAAAGAAGTCAAGAAAGTTAGGGAAGGTAGCAAGGGAAACAGTAAGGGTGTGAAAGATAAGAATGGGATAATGCTAGCCGAGAAGCAAGAGAGAGTCGAAAGATGGAGGGAGTACTTCAGTGAGTTGCTAAATGAAAGGAATGAAGAGCCAGCAAACATAGCTGGATATGGTATTGGAGGGAGAAGAAGAGAAGTAGTGGAGGAGGAGGTGGGGATCAGGAGGTCAGAAGTGTGGGAAGCCATGAAAAGAGTGAAGTTGGGGAAAGCACCAGGAACAGATGGAGTGTGTGGGGAAATGTTGAGGTATGGTGGTGAGATAGTGATAGAATGGGTATGGAAAATGTGCAAACTAGCATGGGAGAAGGGGAGTGCACCCGATGACTGGAAGACTGGCATAATAGTCCCCCTATATAAGGGCAAAGGGGAAAGAGGAGTGTGTGGTAACCACCGAGGAATATGTCTTCTAAGCGTAGTAGGGAAGGTATACAGTAGGGTAGTGATTGAGAGAGTGAGAGTGAGAACGGAGAAATGAGAAATGGATAGGCGACGAGCAGGGAGGTTTTAGGAAGGGAAGAGGATGTGTAGATCAGATTTTTACCCTGAATTGTGTTGTGGAGAAGTATCTGGAGAAGAAACAAAAGGTGTATGTTGCCTTTATGGACTTGGAGAAGGCCTATGACAGAGTGGATAGAGAAGGTTTGTGGAAAGTACTTAGAATATACGGAGTAGAGGGCAAGTTGCTGAAAGCAGTGAAGAGCATGTATGAGGGTGCAAAGGCGGCAGTACGTGTGGAGAGTGAGCAGAGCGAGTTCTTTGACCTGAATGTTGGTTTGAAACAGGGGTGTGTGATGTCCCCGTGGTTGTTTACTGTATATATGGATGGAGTTATGAAAGAAATACTATCAAGAGCAGTGGATGTTGGTGTATCGCTGAAAAGGGAGGGAATTGAGTGGAAGCTACCTATACTGCTGTTTGCGGATGATACAGTTCTGATGAGTGATAATGAATGGGAGTTGCAGGGTCTGGTAAATGAGTTTGGAACAGTGTGCGAAAAACGGAATTTGAAGGTAAATACGGGGAAGAGCAAGGTTATGGTCTTCGAAAGGGGTGAAGTCACAGAGTGTGAGGTGAAGCTGAACGGTCAGGCTATGGAGATCGTCAACTCTTTTAAGTATCTGGGCAGTGTGTTGAGTAAAGATGGGACTATGGATGAAGAGGTGCGGGAGAGGGTACAACAGGGGAAGAGGGTTGTAGGAACGCTAAAAGCAGTAACAAGAAATAGGGTGGTCAGTATGGAAGTGAAGAAGTCCTTGCATGACAGTGTGGTAATCCCGACACTGACTTACGGAAGCGAAGCATGGACGTTGGTTGAGAGACTCAGACCAAGAGTGAGAGCAGTGGAAATGAATTACTTAAGGAGTGCGTGCGGAGTTACATGGAGGGATAGACAGACTAATGAGGAAGTAAGAAGGAGGTGTGGTGTGGAGGTAGATGTGCTGGAAAGTGTGAAAAGGAACAACTTGAGATGGTTCGGCCATATGGAACGTATGGAAAGCGAGAGAATGACTAAGAGGGTGTACAAGAGCGAGGTGGAGGGACAGAGGGGGAGAGGTAGACCGAATATGAGGTGGAAGGATGGAGTGAGGAACTACATGAACGAAGGCGGTGCTGGTTGGGGGGAGGGGCGTCGACTGACTGGGGACAGAGGTGCATGGGGGCGGTTCGTTCGTGGCCACCCCTTCGGGGATCACGGCGTCAGGCAATAGATAGATAGATAGTAAGAGAGAAAGACAATAAGAGGGAAAGTGTTGGGGGCGCGTGTCAGTCAGCTGGGTGTGTGTACGTACGTGCGTTCTGTAATTGTCTGAGACCATGATGGCCGCCAGTCTCCATGGCAACGGGGACGCGCAACGGTCTTGCCACTCGTGAGCACTTATAAAACTTATATCTAAGCACTTATCACACTATTACTTCACTTATAGTGACATTATGTGATACATGTTGGTAGTATATGAACTATAAGGGCACACATGATGCTCGGGTGGTGTAAATAACCGTCACTCGAAAACTGGACGCATCGTACATCTGCCATGCTGACGCGCTCAGCTGTGGCTGGCCGGGCGGGAACTTTGAAGGCCGCCCGGCCTCAGCTGATGTCTGAGGCTGCCCCCCCCCCCCCCCCCCATACGACCCCCAAATGACCGAAGTGAGTGTTTTTTTTTCTTAATTTCTCACCTATTTTAGCCATTAAAGAAAAAAAATAAAAAAATTGGCCAAATCGGCCGGTCTCTCGATGTACTTTTATTTATAATTAGCTGGTGCTCAGTGGGTTAATGTAAGCGTTGGTCCTTTAAGGGGAGGTGTGGCGGAGTGGTCTTGCCACTGGACTGGCAAATTTGGCAAATGAGTTTCAATGCGGATAAATGTAAAGTACTACATGTCGGATACCTAAATGAGAAAGCAAACTATTCGATGAATGACACTCAGCTTAAGAATGTAAACAGAGAAACCGATCTGGGAGTAACAATATCGAGTAACCTAAAACCGAGTCAACAATGTTCAGAAGTTGTTAAGAAGGCAAACAAAATAATTGGCTTTATAGGCAGGTCATTTGAGCATAAATCCAAAGAAGTTATCCTAACCCTTTACAATTCCTTAGTCCGCCCTCTTCTGGAATACTGCGTTCAATCCTGGTGCCCTTATTACCAAAAAGATATAAACAAGCTAGAACGAGTTCAACGTAGAGTTACCAAAATGATACCTAGCCTAAAGAACAAACCATACGAAGAGCGTCTTAGAGAATTAAATCTATTTCCTTTAACCCAGCGCAGATTAAGAGGTGACTTAATTCAAGTGTTCAAAATCATCAAAGGCATCGACAATATGAACTGTAGTAAGTACTTCACTATCGACCAATCTAATTACACGCGGGGGAAACGGTTGCAAAATTATTGGTAAATCTTTTAACTCGCACGAATCTAAGAATTTCTTCTTCAATCGAGTTGTCAACTTGTGGAATGGGCTTCCCCGAAACGTTATAGACTGCATCACCGTTGATTCATTTAAACTCCGCTTAGACAAATATCTCTCATCAAACCCGCGACTGACTGCGTTTGTAAATGAATAACTTTATTTTATCCCCCCCTCAGTTACTAACCCATCTGTCCTCTACTAACTTCCTAATCCTGCCACGGACATTAGTTCCAGGGCAGTAATTCCCTTTCCAATGTTCCCTTACCCACTCTAAACTACTGTTTGGACACTTGATCCTCAGTGTTTTGGAGGATAAACAACCTAGAAGAGTCACTAGATCTATTGTTGCTTGATTTCCTTTGTACTCCTTTGTAATCCAATGGACCCGGGTTCGAATCCCAATATGTCAATGGGAAGATATTATTGGGATGGAATTTGTGCTGTACCTAATATGGGTTTCAGAGGCCGTGTTACATGGTTTTTCGGGAATAACTTATTAACACAAATTTGGATTAGTATGATATTTTGACACAGCTTTATTCACACCCTGCCCTAATTTTCGCCAATATCGTGCATTACCAAAAGTGTAGAATTAAGGTACTTGTCCCTGTGTCATGAGGTTAAAGTCGCACCTGGTCACACCTGGATGATGAGGAAACGAACAAGGTTAGTCACCCCCCCATCTCTCTTTCTTTCCCTCTCGCTCTCTCTCTCTCTCTCTCTCTCTCTCTCTCTCTCTCTCTCTCTCTCTCTCTCTCTCACTTTCTCACACATGGAAACTACGGCCACTGGCGCATTCATTATACATATAAAAGTGAGGCATGCAAAATGTGTTAATTTTATATTAATATATGATAGTGACATAAACTGACTGCAAGGGCAACAGTAGGGTAGGGTGGTGAGTATAAAACGAGCGTGTGTGATGGAAGAGCAGTGGTTTGGTGGTTTCCAGGTGTTGTGTGGTTTTGTGTTGGCATGATATTGCATCTACTGTAAGATGTAATATGGTCATCGTATCGTCAGGTTGTGTTGGATGTCAGGTGGGATGGGGCAGTTGACGCTTGGTCATTAATTACGGGTTGGGAAGGGGTGAGGATGGGAAAATGTTGGGGGAGGAAGGGTAGTGTAGGGTAAGTAAGTACAGTCACTTATACAAAATCGTGGACCGGTACGATTTTCGTTATGCAATTACTATCTGGGTTGATTATTGGCTGGGACTTGCTTTACAATCAATGGTATATGTAGGTTCGTAATTGATGTATAGAAAATCATATTCGTAAATCCGTTTGTAGAGATATACTTCCATAATTAGAAAAAAGGTGAGGTCCATGAATTGTTATGAGTGATGGTACGTTGAGGAAGATGCTGCCGACAATAAAACAAACAATACAAAAAACACGGAGGAGAAGGGTGGGACAATGGGACATTTATACAAAGTTTATAGGAATGTGGAGGGGTGAGTGTGGCCAGGTTTTATTAATAGGTCATTTTATACAACGAAAGGAAGCGGAGACACGAAGGGTGGACAAATGATACACACAAAATACACAGCAAACAGTTTATATTAGTCATCGTCACTATCTAAAAACAAGTCGTCCTCTTCATCACTAGCGAGGTTGATGATGACGGGATCCACACCTTCGTGGATGTTGTCCATGGACCAGTACTCGTCTTCGAAGGCTCGAGATCATCGGACCGCACCTGCCCACACCTCTTCAGTGGCGCAAAGCCTGGCTACCTCCAGCCTTTCCTGTAGATCCGCCCAGGTGAAACGGTGTAGGGAAGAGCGCACGTGACGTTTCATGCACCCTCATACCTGCTCGATGGCATTGAGCTCTGGATGAGCGGGTGCCAGACGGACGAGCTCGTGGCCCCACGCGCGGATGGTGTCATCAACCGTGTATTGTGGCTGTGGCCGGTTTTGCTTGCAGAGGAGCAGCAGTTCAGGACGTGTGGCATGTGGTGGGAAGGGTAGCCTGCGGTGGTCCAGCCATTTTATAAGATCCACTTTCTTGGTGGCGGTGGTGGGGCAGTGACTCTCCTCCATCAGCTCGCTGTGATATGGCGCATTATCCATCACCAGTACCGATGGCTGAGCCAGTGACGGCAGAAGTTGTGACGTCAGCCAGCGGAGGAAGAGCTTGCTGTTCATCTCGCCGTGATAGTCGCCGCTGGTGTTCTTGGCCGGGAAGCACAGGAATGTGTTTTCGATGAAACTGTCGGCTGTGCCAGCTGCTACCACCACGAAACGCTCCCCTTCTCCGGGCAGCACTTGACGACTGAACGTGGTGCTGGTGGCAGGCTGAGTGCTGTCGACCCACTCGATGTTGTAGTTCATCCTGGTGGTAAACCAGGTCTCGTCCAGGTAAACCACCTGCCTCCCCTCCTCCCGGAATTGTTTGAGTGCCCGGAGAACGTTGATCCGGCGGCACACACTGTCCAGCGACTCCTTCCTCACATACATCTTCCGCTGTGAGGTTTTGTAGCGGAATCCCATGTTATGGATGAGTCGCCAAACCGACGTCTCCGAGGTTGCCTCCGGGATGATGCTCGCCATCTTTAGGTCTTCCGTCACGGAGCCAATCGTGAAGGTTTGCTTGGCAGCAAACTTTGCGTGGATATTGCGGCGAATGGCACCGATGGCGAAACTGTTAAAGGCGCCCGGTGTTGGCGGTGCTGTCGCTGTCCCAGGCCGAGACTGGGTGCTGCGGTGCACCATCATCTGCACTGCTCTCATCGTCATTCCCACGGCTTCCGCTACGCGGTCATAAGGCCTGTGTGGTGAAAGTCCAATTTATTTCATTCGGAGGTGTTTGGTGTTGGGAGTGATATTAATTAATTAGATTTATTTATGTCTAATGAGGCGCATGAAAAACTTAATAAATAGTGTGTATGTTATTGTAAGCAAGGGATCATGCTATAAATACTTTGCTCTTTGTATGGATACTTATAAATATTATATTTGTAGCTATCGGGCTCACCATTTCAGCGCTGCCAATTAATTTGCTGCAGTAAAACGCCCTTTAAAGATCTAAATATTAAAACAGTTAATAACAGTTTATTGCCATAGATATAGGTATAAATGTGTACAAAAATGTGCCATTATACAAAGATAAGATATATCCATGACAAAGATGATTTGATGCCATCAGGCATATAATTATGTCCTCTTATAATCATATGCATATCAGGTGAAATAAGACAACAAAGGAAAGAAATGTACACAAGTGCAATACAAACAATGACATAATATATACACAGAATAAAGAACATTATATACACATACTCATTTACATTCAAATACACATTGCCTCTTCACATAGACGACAAATAAATTAACAAGTTTAAAATTCCTAGAATTCAGAGCACAATTTAGCTATCCATTAAATATAATTTTAATCCTTTTCTATAATGAAAAAATAAAATTATCATCAACATTTACAATGAGGTTATTCCATATTTGAACTCCCTTATGTTGAAATGTTTTTGTTACCAATGATGTTCTGCAAACTGGTACACGTAACCTGTGTCTCTGTCTGGTTAAGTATTACTACGTATAATAGCCATAATTAACCACTTACCTATTCAAAATTATTTTTAGCCGATTGCCGGCTTTCTCCCTGATGTATTATGTAGTAAAGAGGCATGACAAATGCGTTTTTACACCCACGCGGACAATGACGCAACATGGTTGCCATAATTTGCATTGCTGGAGCCAATGTCACGTATGGCTGACTGTATACGACTGCTGCCGTAAGCCCGTGGCACCCGACGAAAACACACAACACCCGGAAACAACCGAACCATTGCTCATCGATGAAACACGGTCGTTATATACCCAGCACCCTACCATACTCTTGTCCTTACATTCACGTTATATACCCAGCACCCTACCATACTCTTGTCCTTACATTCACGTTATATACCCAGCACCCTACCATACTCTTGTCCTTACATTCACGTTATATACCCAGCACCCTACCATACTCTTGTCCTTACATTCACGTTATATACCCAGCACCCTACCATACTCTTGTCCTTACATTCACGTTATATACCCAGCACCCTACCATACTCTTGTCCTTACATTCACGTTATATACCCAGCACCCTACCATACTCTTGTCCTTACATTCACGTTATATACCCAGCACCCTACCATACTCTTGTCCTTACATTCACGTTATATACCCAGCACCCTACCATACTCTTGTCCTTACATTCACGTTATATACCCAGCACCCTACCATACTCTTGTCCTTACATTCACGTTATGTCACTATACAATATAAATATAAAATTAACACATTTTGCATGCCTCATTTTTATATGTATAATGCATGCGCCAGTGGCCGTAGTTTCCATGTGTGAGAAAGTGAGAGAGAGAGCTACATAGAGCTACATAGATACACAGACCACACAGACCTCAAGGTCCTTACTAGGCAGTCTGGCCTTACAAACTATAATATGCATATATGCATATATACACATACACACACACACACACATACATATACATATATATATATACATATATATACACATACATATACACATACATACATACACACATATATATACAGTATATATATACATACTGTACAGTGCACACACATACATATACATACATTTTTTTTTTTTTTTTTTTTTTTTTCCATTCATATCACCCCAGCCCTCTGCAGATAGAGGTCAAGCCTTCCCTTGAAGGCGTTTATTGTGTCGCTCTCCACCATTCTCGCTGGTAGTTTATTCCACTCTGTCGCCACACTGTAGGTGAAGAAACTCTTTGTGACATCTAGGTTTGCCTTTTTGGTTTTTAATTTCATTCCATTTCCGCGAGTTTGATTAGTATTGTTTAATGTGAATAGTGCATTTACATCGACTTTGTCGAAACCTTTTAGTATCTTAAAGCACTCAATAAGCTGACCCCTCAACCTCCTCTTTTTTAATGAGAACAGGTTCAATCGTTTAAGTCTTTCTTCATATGGTTTATTTCTTAATGAGGGTATCATCTTCGTCGCTCTACGCTGTACTGACTCGAGTCTTACAATGTCCTTGATCAGATAAGGTGACCAGAACTGCACACCATATTCAAGGTGGGGCCTCACCATACTTTTGAACAGTGGCACTATTACGTTTTCATGTTTATATGTAAATTTTCGTTTAATAAAGCCCAATGCTATGTTTGCCTTATTTGCAGCTGCTATACATTGGTCGGAAGTTTTTAGGTTTTCAGATATTAGTACCCCTAGGTCTTTTACTACCGTTGCGGTTTTTATTTGTTTGCCATTCATTTCGTATTTGTATTTCATATTTCTGCTACCAACCTGCAGCACCTGACATTTATCGACATTGAAGGGCATCTGCCATTTTTTCGACCACTCTGATATCTTGTTTAAATCAGATTGCAACGCATTTCTATCATCTTCGTTCAGGACTGTATTTCCTATTTTTGTATCGTCGGCGAATTTGGAAATGGTGTTGTTTACCCCTACATCGATATCGTTAATGTAAATGAGAAACAGGACCGGTCCAAGGACTGAACCCTGTGGAACTCCACTAGTGACAGGCTCCCACTCCGATTCCACTCCATTTATCACCACTCTCTGTCTTCTGTCCGTAAGCCAATTTTTTTATCCAAGAATGAATTTCACCTTTGATACCTATCCTCTCCAGTTTAGCCAATAGTTTTCGGTGAGGCACCTTGTCGAAAGCTTTTTGAAAGTCCAAGAAGATTATATCTAGTGATTTCGTCATGTCGTTATATGTGAATAGTTTGTTATAAAATTCAATCAAATTTGTTAGGCATGACTTATTTGATCTAAAGCCGTGTTGACTATTTTTGATTAGGTTGTTTGATTCGAGGTAATCTACAATCTTATCTCTAATGATTTTTTCCATGATTTTTCCTACAATTGAAGTTAGGCTAATTGGTCTGTAATTACTCGCTTTGGCCTTGCTACCCTTCTTGTATATCGGCGTAATGTTCGCATCTTTCCAATCACTCGGTACAATCCCCTGTAGTAGTGATAAGTTAAATAGTTGTGTCAGGGGTTTTGCTATTTCGTCCTTGACATTCTTAATTATTTTCGGGTGGAGCATGTCGGGTCCCGGGGTCTTATTTACATTTAAATTACTCAATTTGCTTTGTACTTCGGTAACACTGATGGTGAAATCTCCTATCTCATGAGTTGAGGTGTTATTTTCAAGGGTATGATCGATAATTTCTTCTGTGAAAACTGAGCCAAAATATTTGTTGAGCAGATTTGCCGTGTTTGTGTCGCCTGTTTTTGTCTGGCCATCTTCTATTAGCGGTCCGATTCCGCTTTTGATCTGTTTATTTTTGTTTACGTAACTGTAGAATTTTTTGGGGTTTGTGGCACTTTCTCTGGCAATAGTCATTTCGTAATTTTGTTTGTTCGCCCTAATTATTTTTTTCACTTCCCTTCTACTATTTTTGTACAAGTTTTTAATTACTTCAGTGTTTGTGTTATTTTTTACAAGTTTGTGGAGTTGATTCCTTTTCCTTATTGCCTTGCCAATGTCTCTACTGTACCAAGGGGGCATACTTGATTTCGTACTACGTTTTGGTTTCATGGGTACAAATTGTTTATGCGCTTCTGTAATTGTAGACTTAAAATGTCCCCATAGTTCATTTACTTCGTTTATATTTATGAGGTTTGAGTGTATGTTTGATAGCGATTCCTTAAGTCCGTCATAATTTGCGTTTTTGAAGTCCGAAACCATTCCTGTTGTTTTTACTGAGGAATATTTGCTTATAACGTTTATTCTTAAGATTTTATGATCGGACGTTGCCAGATGTTCACCTACATCCAGGTTTGATAATAAATTTTCTTGGGTAGTGATTACGAGGTCTAGTATATTCCTGTCTCGCGTCGGCTGTTTTACGTGTTGAGTCAAAAAATTGTCCTGGATGAAGCTTGTCATTAGGCGTGACTCAGCATTTTTTCCGGTCGTGGTATTCCAGTCAATTAGGGGGAGGTTATAGTCACCTAGTAAAACTGTTTCGTCGGAATTAAGGGTTTTCTCTAGTATTTCATAAAAAATTGTATCATCGGCAACAGTTAGTCTCGGTGGTCGGTACGCTGTAGTGATATTTAAGTTCATGTTTTTGTATTTATTTTGACGCACACTATTTCTGCATTACTTTCGGGGAGAGTCACCTCGACTGGGTTTAAGTAGGTTGCAACGTACATTGCAACCCCCCCTCTTTGTTTTCCATTGTTACGGTCTTTATGAAAAAATTTATATGGCTCTATGTGATATTCATGAAGTAGATCTTTATTTTTAAGGTTCAGATGTGTTTCCGTTATACAAATAACGTCAACTTTCTCATTTAATAACAGACATTTGAGTTCGTCTATTTTGTTTCTTATTGAGCAGGCATTTATGGATATTATTTTATATCATTTCTCTCAGCATGCGCTGGATTTGTTTTTCTTATTGGTGAGGATGGGTTTGGGGTTATGACTTGAAGCCGCGGCGGGTTGTCAAATTCATTCAGTTGGTTGGGTTGGCTTGGATGGGGTTGGGTGGGGTTGTTTAGTTTGTTTTGTGGTTCAGGTAGGTAAGTTTTCGCAACTTGTGGGCCATTGGGGTTGACGGTTTCCTTTAAATGGTTGTGATGGACTTCTAAGGGTTGGGTGGGGTTATTTATTTCTCTTAACTGTGCGGGTGGAGTTTGATTGGGTGGGGTTGTGGGAGGGCTTTTCCGGGGGTAGCGATATCAATACTCAGAGGAGTCTATTAGCATAGTTATTTCTCGGTCCTGACTGGCGTTGTTTTCGTGGGCAATGTAGGTTGCTTGATTTAGGGTGTCACTCATGTGCTGAACGCCTTTTTCTGATAAATGAATGCCATCTCCGCTGTACAGGGGCGAGTTCCCTACAAAGGTGGTCCAATTGTCCACATACAGTACCTTCTCTTGTTCGCACATGACCTTGACTGCGTTGTTAATTTCTATGGCTCTATTTTGTCCGTATGAGCTTGTTTTAATCCGGGGTATGACGCCGCTTACCACACATTTCGTGGTCTTCCTTTTCATGACTTTAATTAGGTTCTCAAAATCTTTTTCTATGGTCTTAATTGGGGCCTTACCTCCGTCAAAGCAGTCATTTGAGCCAACATTGACGACTACACAGGTGCCCTCTTGTATGGCGGAGTTAGTTATGTCTTTCAGGATATGTTCGACTTTACCGCCTGCAATGACCTTTACTGACCTTTTTCCTCTGTTCTTGGTGGCAAAGGCAGCTCCTTGACCTCGCATGAGACTGTCACCATATACTAGGGTGAGTTTCTCCTTCCCGCTGACTCCGTGATTTGATGGTTTCGTTGTTTTCCTGTCAGGAGTTTTCTTGCCTTTCGAGCTTGCTTTCACGTGGTCAGTTACCTCGTGTGCAAATCTGTTTTTGATGGGGTTACCTGGTGTCGCTTTTCCATTCCCATTCCCATTCACGTGGTCAGTTACCTCTTGTTCGTTGTTTTCGGCGAGAACAGCAAATCTGTTTTTGATAGGGATACCTGGTGTCGCTTTCCCATTCCCTTGGGATTTGTTCTTGTTACGCCTGTTGACTACTGTCTGATATAGATCATTGGATGGGTTTTCTTTTTGAAGATATTTAACAACGTCGACTTGCTTACTCTCTATGTCCTTTACTCGCTCTTTTAGTGAGAAATTTTGATGCGAAAGTACACCTACAGTCTCCTTTAGTGTGAGATTATCTCGCTTCAGTTCGTCAACCTGTGCCTTGTGTGCTTCTAATGTGCACTCCAAGAGCAAAAAGTTTTCACCAGTTAAACACATAAAACACTTGGCATTTGGATACCCATGACGCGGATACCATTCCTTGTAGTAGTTCTTGTTACAGGAGGGGCATTTAATTCTGATCGGTGCCATGATTTGGGGTTAGTGAGGGAGAATTTGCAAAAACGAAGGGTACAAAATGTTGGAGTGGTCACTTCCCTTAAAAGTTGTTCCGATGTTGATGATGCAGGTTGCAAGGTGTTGGTGGGGGTTGAGGATAGTGTCTGTTACGTCGGCACTTTAGAAATAAATTTGGGACGGGTTTTGGGGGTGGGGGGGGATGGTCCTATGGTCCTTATTTTATACCCCTATTTCCCCTCATAAACGGGGGTTGGGGGGGGGGGGGGGCCCGGTGGTACTTGTTGACACTTGGCGGTAGCTCCGGAAGCGGTGCAGCCCGGGGGGGGGGGGGGGGGGGGGACGAACTAGGGATGAGAGGAAAAGAAAGAAAGAAAGAGTGGGGGGGGGGGAATTTATTGGGATGAGAGGAAAAGAGAAAGAGAGAGAGAGAGAGAGGGGAGGGGTGAGAATGAGAGAGAACGAAAGGGAGAGAGATGGAGGGAGAGAGAGAGATATATATATATTAGCGAGAGAGAGAGAGAGATATGAGCGAGAGAGAGAGAGAGAGAGAGAGAGATATGAGCGAGAGAGAGAGGAAACGAAAGGGAGAGAGAGATGGAGAGATATGAACGAGAGAGAGAGAGAGAGAGAGAGAGAGAGAGAGAGAGAGAAAAGGGCGGGGGTGAGAGTGAGAAAATGGAAGTGAGAGAATGAGAGAGAGAGAACGAAAGGGAGAGAGAGAGAGAGAGAGAGAGAGAGAGGATTAGTTTATGAGGAGCTGTATTCACCCTGGTGGGGCACTCCTCGTAAACGGAAGTCGTTGGAGGGGAGAGAGGCGGGGGGGGGGGGGGGGGGGGAGTTGGGAAGAGAGAGAGAGAGAATTAGTTTATTGGGGGCTGTATTCACCCGGGTGGGGCACTCCTCGTAAAGCGGATGTTGTTGTCGGGGTGGCGGTGCCTTTTGTTGGGGGGGAGTTGGGAGGAGAGGGCGAGAGAGAGAGTGATAGAGTGAGAGGGAGTTATTGAAAACTAGGAATTACAATGGATAGGCAGCTGGGAGATGGTGTGGGACTAATCAAAGGAGGTATTTAGACAAGGAGGAGATATTTAAGCTTATAGAGGGATTTTTCTATAGCTTGAGTGTGGCAGACCAAGATTTTTGCAAGAAGGATTTAAATAATGGGATGTGGGGATTGTAATTCGGGATGTTCTATATAGTGAGAGTTAGTGAGAGAGACAAGAATGTATATAAGAGAGATTTATATGTAAAAATAGGTTAGGTAGTTTATAAGGGATATTGGTAAAACTAAGTTACAAGATACTGGTGAGGGCAGAGGGGAAAGGCAGCATGCACGGTGTGGTGGGGCAGGAGGCGGCGCTCGGAGCTCGGAAAGACACTTCCTTCTTGTTCGACCACTACTGACAGACGAGCAGAGACAGACGAGAGAGAGAGAGAGAGCGAGAGAGAGTGAGAGTGAGAGTGAGAGTGAGAGTGAGAGAGAGAGAGAGCGAGAGGGAAAGAAAGAGAGATGGGGGGGGGGGGGTGACTAACCTTGTTCGTTTCCTCATCATCCAGGTGTGACCAGGTGCGACTTTAACCTCATGACACAGGGACAAGTACCTTAATTCTTCACTTTTGGTAATGCACGATATTGGCGAAAATTAGGGCAGGGTGTGAATAAAGCTGTGTCAAAATATCATACTAATCCAAATTTGTGTTAATAAGTTATTCCCGAAAAACCATGTAACACGGCCTCTGAAACCCATAGTAGTATAAGTGCATTACCACAGCACACCGAAATGCCAAATAAATACCCTCATTGTTCCCTGATTAAATAGCATTGTATGAATATTCCCATATTAAACAAATATGCTACAGGGGGGAAATGCCTAGTGAGTTAATTGCTCAATAGGTGGCGTTCTGAGAGTGAGGGTCTGAGCCTGGGGGTTGAGACTGTGAAGCACAGAGGTGGAGCAGCTTCAGAGATGGAGTTGCTTCAAGCCATGAAGCTTCGCATGTCTCACTCCCTAGACTGGAGGAAGACCTCACAGGCCTCACCGTGTTCAGCGGTGTAGTGCAAAGGCTATCAGCCTATGCCCGAGAGGGTACAGTAGTTGGAATATAGAAAGAAAACAAAAATCTTATGAACAATTACCATGGCCTCATTGATCACACTAATACACACTGATCACTCTAAGTATCTAACTGCATTCTATTTGATCATACTAGTTCTCAATGATAACACTAATACTCACTGACCACATTAATTCTCTCTGACCACACTCATTCTCACTGACCACACTAATACTTACTGACAAAACTAATTCTCTCTAACCAAACTCATTCTCACTGACCACACTAATACTTACTGACAACACTAATTCACTCTGACCACACTCATTCTCACTGACCACACTAATACCTACTGACAACACTAATTCTCTCTGACCACACTCATTCTCACTGACCACACTAATACTTACTGACAACACTAATTTTCACTGACCACACTCATTCTCACTGACCACACTAATACTTACTGACAACACTAATTCTCTCTGACCACACTGATTCTCACTGACCACACTAATTCTCACTGACCACACTAATTCTCACTGACCACACTAATTCTCACTGATCAAACTAAATCTCACTGACAACACTAATTATCACTGAGCACACTAATTCTCACTGACCAAACTAATTCTCACTGACCACACCAATTCTCACTGACCACACTAATTCTCAATGACCACACTAATTCGCACTGACAACACTAATTTTCACTGGCCACACTAATTCTCACTGACAACACTAATTCTCACTGACCACACTAATTTTCACTGACAACACTAATTCTCACTTACAACACTAATTCTCACTGACTACATTAATTCTCACTGACCACACTAAATCTCACTGGCAACACTAATTCTCACTGACCACACTAAATCTCACTGACAACACTTAATCTCACTGACCACACTAATTCTCACTGACAACACTAATTCTCACTGACCACACTAATTCTCACTCTTCCGTCACCTTTCAAAGCTTGTCACCTGCATCACTAGCTATGGAATCTCATAACAACAACCACCACCATCTTATCGTATTGTTTTGTTGTTGTTAATATTATTTTCTTCTTCCTCCTCTCATTCTTCCAGCTGCTGACCTTTACCTTCCTTCTGTTTTCCTTTGCCTTTCCCCTTCCTCATGCTGTTTTCTCCCCCTTCTTAATCTTTCTCTTGGCATTCTTATCCCTCCTCCTCCTCCTATTATTCCTTCACATCCTCCTCATCCTCTTCTTCTTCTATGCTATGATCATAATTTGACATAATATACATATCCCCATTTGATCTCTACCGAACTCTCTTCACATCTCGTGATCTTTTTGCTCTGCCAGAGGAATTCTGTTTCCTCTTCTTTCGCTTCCTCTTCCTACTTCTTCTCTCCTCTTTCCTCCTCTCCCCCTTAGTTCTTCTCCTTCTAGTAGTCTTCCTTCTCCTCCCTACCCACCTCCTCTCCCACTGATAGACTCGCAACAACTGGGAAGACAAAACTGTTCCTTAATTTCCGCTCTACATTTTGCTTGGAGAGGCTGATGACTCGGCTAGTTTTTATTAGCTCGGGTGAAAACTTTTAACTTGGTGTTTGAGGGAAGGCTGTGGTGTGTGTGTGGCCGGATGATTTATGGCCAAACTAGAGTTATGTCTCGTGTAACTTTAGGTTGGGAATTGCAGACCGGGTTTCAGAAAGGGCTGGTCAAGTAGTGTAATCATCTTCATCATATGGCTAAGCAAAATGTGGCTTTATATTAGTTTCATAGTGGTTCATTATGTTCACACTCCAAGGATTAGGTTTATATAATAATCTCAAATATTTTCCTCATCTGCAACGCGAATGTTTCATGTGCACCACATTGGTATGATACTATTCATCTATTTTGTAATACCCCAACATCTTAGGAAATAACTCATCATCCTCTTGACTATTAACCCAAGAATGGTGAGCATCCTCTCGAGAGGTTTTACTGGTGGACGGCGTGCATCCTCTCGAGATCCAACACATAAAAAAATAACTTTCAAAACACCCCACTGTCACTCAAAACAAAGCAATATGTGATTAGGTGAGATAATTCCCCTCCAGTACCTCTTATCACTCCTCCACATGTGTCCCCCTACCCCTTTCCCCCTCTTCAATTATCGGGTATTTTCCTTATTCCCGATATTTATCGAGTATTTTTGTGCGAGGATGGCTGGGAGAGATGAGGGGAGTCTTTCTCCGACCCTCTAGCCAGTCTCAGACCATCCCAAGTCTCTCAGTAGCATGCGAGATGGTGGATAGGGTGGATGTATGTCTCTCGCAGGTCTGGCTAAGATTACGACCGCGAAGCTAAAATATACGGTTTTCACCAGCCAATTGCTGATACCACTTCTTTTAGTGCTCTTCAATGTTCATATGTTCATATTAAAAGTAAAATAGGTGTATACAGAGAAGTAATAATGGTATATATGGTAAATATGACGATTTTCGTCAGAATTGAAGCCAATACCTTCGCTTGGCAGGCTCTTTGAACTGCCATAGCTTCGCGCTTCTCGAGTTAAGGGAAGCAATATCAACTAGCATCAGGTATAAACTTACGGGGTCTTAATTTCGGAACCCATGATTTAGTGGGTATACAGTATACTGTATATACTGTATATGTTATGTGAATATAGATAAACTCTTAACCGATGGGGATGTTTGTAACTTCTACTACCTGCCAGGCAGGCATATTTACCCTAAACGAGCTTCATTCCATGCTCTTTTTCATGCATAAACAAGAGCCAGAGCGTAATACAATTATGTATCCATGGAAGGGCGATAATAGAGCTTTCCAATGACACCTGAATCATCCTTGTAGAACCACGGGTTATCCTGTAGCGATCGCGCGACACAAGGGAAAAAACCCCCAAAAATATGGTAATTTCCCGAGTTTTTTCCTGGTCTCACGAGGCCGTTGGTGTGGAATGTTGCAGAGGTAGTGTCAGTCACGGCACTGGGTGCATGCCGAAGGGTCAGAGCCCGCCTATCGTCCTCCCAACGCGTGGACTCTCTCTCAGAGCCGATAATGTGTTCAACATCCCTTCCGACATATGTTGGGCACAGCAGGGGTGGCCATTATTATCTCGGCCGACATATGTCAGGCCTCACGGCTTGAGGGTTAAATGCGTCTTTCTTTGGAAAACCGTGATTTGATTCTCATAGACGTATTTACTGATAACGGATGGCACACTAAATGCTAAACAAATAAATGTTTTAATCCACCAAAACTATCATCTCTGTCAAATCTTCAATATTGTTTTTCTTAGTACCATTACGTCATTGCGTTTTGGTAAATGGAAGACTAAAGAGCAATAGATAATGATGCAATATTAAGGCAAGTTTTATGAATATTTGACATATCACCTACCACATTCTATTAGATTAAATAGAATTAAGTAAATCATCAGTTTTTGCTTATTCCTCTCCTGCAGTTTTGCTTGTCTTTGTCTAAATACATATTCAAGCCTATATGCATAAGCTATCTATTAGTGTTCATCTCTCTCTCTCTCTCTCTCTCTCTCTCTCTCTCTCTCTCTCTCTCTCTCTCGAACTAATCGTTCCTGCTTGACCAGCCTTTTAGACTTCCTCCATGACATCCATGACAGTAAAGCTGTAGATACTATACACCTTTACTTCCAAATAAGCCTTTGATAAAGTTCCGCACAGATGCTTATTTATGAAGCTAAAAGCTTGGCAATGTTTTGAATTGGATAGCAAATTGGCTCGGAGAAAGAAAGCAAGGAGTAGTCATAAATTGGAAAGCATCAAATGGACTCATGTAACCAGTGGAGTACCTCAAGGATCAGTATTGGGGCAATTCTCTTCCTAATCTACATTAACGACATAGACGACATTCTAACCTGTACAATCTCAAAGTTTGCAGATGATACACAAATTGCAAATACTGTGATGTAAAAATGCCATCGACCAATCAAAGGGCGGGATTTCCTCAGGTATGCCACGCCAAAATTGCCGACAATATTCAGCTCTGTGAGATGTGTACGTCTGGTAAGCTCTCCTCCAATCAGCGGCCGCCATTTTCGCTTGGCACTCTGCCTCCTTCACTCAAAACGGCAGAATATAACTTATCTCCTGTTCGCTCCAGAGTATTTTTCTGCAGTAAAAAATGGTCTGGCGGGAAGATACTATCACCATCTCCCCGAAAACCACTAGAAAGCAGCAATGAGAAACTTCCTGGATTTTTATGGAAGAGATAATGGAGGAGGAGAACAGAGGGATTTCGGCCACCCGAGTGATGTCGCGCGGGCCGCTCCAGCCAATCAGCGTGCCCGCAGCACTAGGGGGCGGGTATAAAGGAAGGGGGAGGGGGGGGGGGAGCCTCGAGGGCCACTTGAGAAACGGCACTGGCACGGACAGGTTCAAAGGTCACCGCCTACATACCTTCCCTCCCTTACCCGGGAAGGTCCAGGCACCTCCAGTACATCACCCAATACCAACCATGGGCCGAAGTTACATCAACGCTACCCCTACGCTTCCCGACATATAGCAAGCCTACATACACACACCCAGGCACTACATGAAGGGCGGGAGACTTGTGGCGAAGAGAGAGAGTTGGCAAAACACTACTGACCAGCTGTGAGATGGTGATCCAGGCAGAAGAGAGAAGACCCTAATTTTATTAAGGACCCTTATGGGCCCGCATACCATTGACAAAAAAGAAACTGACCTGACAGAGCCGGATGGGAATAAAGATATGTGTCCTTCTTGGGACAGAACCAAAGATAAAGATTTAGACAATGATTATAAATAAAAGTGATGATTAGTGAAGATGTACAGTTCTCATTCGTAGAAAGGCATAACGCCTATAGTTAGAAATATAATAGAACTTGTTAGGGAGTAGAAGAAGTTGAAATGAAATGAGCTTAAAATAGATACATTTATATAAACTTAATTAAGAAGTTGATCTTTTCTATATGTCAGATAGTCCTTCTATCGGGAACAAGGGACATACCTTATTCCAAAAGAAAGTTATTATCTTTGACAGGGCCAGATCTTTCCTAGATAGCACAGCTCTCTTCCATTATTAGGACAAAGGAATATGCCTTTTTAATAGTTAGAAGAACTGCTTTTTGGGGTTTGTGAAGTAGGCTTGTTTAGCTGAGAAATAGTTAGGAGAGAGTAATTGATACTCTATAAATATTATCCACAAATACTTTTTGTTAATAAGGAAACACTTTATCTTTCGTTATACGCAAATACTCCCATAACGTAATAAAGGGAATATTAATTAGGTTCATTACTTCTCTGTACAAATCAATAAAGGATGCATCGTTTATCGATTTAACTTCATGAACAGTCAACCGAGTAAAGGATATATTATCTTATACTAATTCCTACGAATAAGAATAACGCTAAGAAGGTAATACGTGGACAAGGGATTTATGGTAGAAATATGTGTGGATACTTGTAAATATTAACAACTTAAAATGGGGTCATTGTGTTGTTATTATATTGCCAGAACGTATTAAGGTTTTCCTGTCGCCTAGTCGGAATACGGCAAGTTCTGAATAGCGCTCTTACAGGTAGATTAATGGAAATTTAGTAGTTCCAATTTATAAGTTATGACTGGTGACCGTAACTATTCACTCAACGCTTGAACGTATCTCGACCTGAGTCGGTGACCAGATAATACGAAGAATTAAAGGGGGGGGGGGGGATCATTTATGTGCTGAGTTTATTTACGTTGTTAAAGCAAAGAGATACATTATATTTCAAGTCTATTTCCCAATGTATACGTAACCGTGACGCTGTGACTCGTGACCAAGGTCGAAATAAGTCAATCCATTAATAGCGTCCGTACCATAGACCCCTTTACATAAGGACTAGAAACGAGCACTCTCGGAGTTTGAAACTTGGGTCCATTGCTTAAAAGCAGTATCATGAAAGCAGTGGTCTCTCCGACTTTCTTAAACACAAAAATATGTACACAAACACAACTTTACATAATTATAAATGCATGTAATTTCACACGCAATCGTCCATATCCCCACCATATTGGCGACATAATGTCTCGCCAGAAAACGAACAGCCCAGGACGATGCCAGATGCCAGTCACCCACGAGACACGTTAGAGGCAACACATTTTTGTTCTGTTGTTCGTTATCTCTCAGCTTATTGTAAGTAATTTTCTTATAAATACTTACCAGTCACAAAAGGATCTGTGTTAACAACTTATTTAGCTGATAAATATTAGAATTGAGCTGATGTCAACGGGTTGCTTTGATATGTACTGATAACCATTTTACAACTATTCTTGTTTTTTTGCTTTACAGGAACAATGCCGAAAAGATGTGCTGCATTCAATTGTCGTGGAAACTACAGGGGAGAGCCATACAGTCCTATGGTGTGTTTCCCGAATGAAGAACAAGAACGACATGCATGGATTATAGTGCTATGCCAAATAGCCCAGAAAGTTTGAGAGACAGGTCGAAACTATGGATTTGTGCATCACACTTCGACTGAGATTGGGTCACAGTTCGGGGAGGAAAACGACCAGCTGGGCCTCCTACAGTTTTTAAAGGTGTACCCAAGTCTTGCCTCAAACAACTTACGTCAGCTCCTAGGTTAACTAAAACAGTGACAAGTGAAGCAAGACTTAAAAAACAAACTGAATTTGAAAATGAACAAGACAAAATGCATAGTTATGACAAATTTGCAGGAGAGATTGGAAAACACTTCCCTGAGTTTTATATAATGCAAAATGGTAGAGAACTGACAATGTTTAAGACAGATGGTAATGGTAGAGCAGTTGATAAGTTTCTTCATTTTAAAGAGGTACAGTCTCCTTTTGGTTTTCTGCAGCTGGTAGTAGCAGAGAAAAGTGGCTTGGAGATACCAAAAAGTAAACTGAATCTTCAAAAAAATAGCTTGGTAAGTAAGTGGTCTCAAATTGAAGAAATAGTGAACATTATGAACACTCATGAAGCGACTAATACTGACCGCTTAAAAAGAATAATTTCAGAACTTGACTCTATCACAGAATTTCATGAAATTGAAGGTTTTCAGTTCATTCAAGCACAGTAACAACTCCTTCTTATTCCTCCTAAAAATCGCCGATATACAAAGCATATGTTAATTCTTGCAGCAGAACTGTTTTGTATATCACCCGCAGCATATAGAATGCTTAGAAACTCCAAAGCAATTAGTCTTCCTTGTGAGAAACAGATTCGCCAATTGTTATCTCGCACTTATGCTGACAAGTGTCTCCCAATCCTTTTTGATCAGTTGAAGCCACAACAGCGGTTAGTTAACATTTTGTTTGATGAAGTCAAGCTTAAGCAGGCCCTTAGATTTACAGAAGAGCATAATTATAGTAGCCTATGCAACAAACGGACCAGAAAATCTAGCAACATCTGCTCTTGCTATTGAAGTTGTTTGTCACTATGGAGGACCACGGTACATCATACGAATTCATCCTGTATCAAAACTGAATGCTATTCAACTGAAGGAAATATTACTTGAGGCTGTATATGTTGTTAAAGCTAGTGGTGGCCATCCAGAATCGTTCGTCTGTGACAACTGTCCACTGAATCAAGCTGTTTACAGAATGCTTGGGGGTCCTGGAAAAGTAACACTAGCACCAGATGGCATAAATGTTTTCCTTGTCTATGATTATGTTCACATCCTCAAGAATATGAGAAACAACTGGATCACAGAGAAATGTCAAGAATTACATTTTAGCAAGGACGGTACAGAATATTTGGCGTGTTGGAGTGATGTTAAAGCTCTTTACAATGAAGATCAGAAGACACCACTTCGTCTGACAAAACTCACACGCTCATCAGTATTTCCTAAACCATTGCAACGTCAGAGTGTGCCCTTAGTTTGCCAAGTGTTCAATGAGAAAACGATTGCTGCATTTGAAGGTCTTAAAGGAACTGTTAAATTTCAGGATGGAACAGTGATATACATAACACTGGTAACCAATTGGTTTAAAATTATGAATGTTAAAAGCAAGTACAGCGCAGTTCATTTACGAGACCAATATCGTGAACCTTGGACATTAAACTGTACAAACTTCAAAGCTCTGCAGGAAATGTGTACAGTTGTATCCAGCTGTCGGTGGACTGGTGGGCATGGCAGAGAGAAGAAACTAACACAGTCAACAGCAGATGCCTTTGTCATCACAACAAGGTATAACATAGAAGCAGCACAATATCTTTTTGAAACCCATGATTTTGCTTACATCCTACCTGCTGTTTTTTCACAAGATCCCCTAGAAAAGTTTTTTGGTCAAGCAAGACAACGTAGTGGAGGAAATTTTTACATTGACATTGGGGATGTTCAAGCAGCATCCAAAGTACAGCAGTTGCATCAGCTGTTGAAACGTGACATCGTTCCTGACCGAGCCAAAGAAGTAAGCTGTGAATTTTGTACAGCAGCAATAGATGATGGTGATTTACAACTTCTGGAAGAGCTGACATTACAAGACACTCAACTACTTCTAGATTCAGATGATACTTTAAAACATAAAATTGTCTACATTGGGGGATTTTTAGCTCATAAACATGGACAACAGGAAGTAGATTCTGGGGAATGCTTGTCATCAGAGTTTTTGACTGCGCTCAATCGAGGTGGGCTGAGTATGCCTACACTGGCTACTGTCTTCTTTGTACATAGTGGCATCACCCTTCAAATGTCTCTTCAAGACTCGAAAAAGTGTTGTCGCAATTACTTGAAACAATGCTTGTCTTATGTAGATGCTCCTTTAGCTAGCCATTCAGGAGCATGCCAGACATTGTGTAATGTGTTGTTTAAGGCCTTTGTATTTAATACAAGCGATCGGGAGTGTACACTAGGCTGCTTAAGGCGACAAGAGAAACTTTCTAATGTTTAAGTTAATTATTGTGTTATGTGACTTTTGATATATGTAAAATTATGTGTAAAGTAATATGTTGCAAAGGTTTTACTTTAATTTCTTCTAATATTTAATTAATGTAAGTCATGGTATGATGCTTTGCTTGTATAATACATGTTCTTATAAACTATCTCATTATAACTGTATATTTTCCTATTATGTTCAATCACGAAAGAGACTTATGAGTCAATCAACCAAAAACAAATGTTTTATTTTCCTTTACTTGGTTGCTCTAGTTAATAAGATGTTGTAGAGTAAAAACAAAAAGTCCCATATCCAGTAAAACTAAAATAAGACCTCAGTTTGTGGGCCTGACAATGGACCCAAGTTCCGGGACCCGAGTATGGCCGACGCCAGTCCTTATGTAGAGGAGTCTATGGTCCGTACAGATAGACTGTAGCGGGAATCCACCGGTTCCAAGATACAATTTATGCTGACGGCCGTAGGTATTCAAAAATAGGTTGAACATATATCAAATTCGGACAGAGAAACAGACGTCACGAGGTTAAGAGGTGTCTCTTCCTAATAAACATTACAAACTCCAAACAACTGTCGGATTATTCCCAACCTATAGTATAGTTTTAGAAAAATAAGTACTACATACTGTACTCACAAATGAAAATGTTGAAGATATGCAACCCAATCTAGATAGGTTGCCACACTGGCAAATATCTGGCAAGTGAGCTTCAACGAAGATAAATGCAAAGCACTTCACATCAGACACCGAAATAAAAAAGCAAACTAGTCAATCAATGGCACCCAGTTAGAGAGTGTAGACAGAGAAACGGACTTAGGAGTAACAATATCGAGTAACCTAAAACCTAGTCAACGATGTACACAAGTTGTTAAGAAAGCAGACAAAATTATGAGTTTTATAGGCAGATCTTTTGAGCATAGATCCAAAGTTAGTCCGTCCACTTCAGAAATATAGCGAGTTCAACGTCGAGTTACCAAAGTGATACCATGTTTAAGGAGCATTTTGAAGAATTTAATTTTTCCGGCCAACACAGCGTAGATTAAAAAGTGACTTCTTCAAAATCATCAAAGGCATCGACAATTTGAACTGCAGTAAATACTTTATAATCGACCAGTCAAATTACACAAGGGGAAAATGGAAAAAACTTAATGCCACTATTATTGTGCAGATCGCTGCTGAAGGAAGGGGAAGTTGGAGGTGTCTTCACGAAAAGCCATGCTATTATTAACAGTTCTCTGAACTTTCCCCAGCCGTATCTAATTCTGGCGATAGTGGCAGCCTGGGCCCCACCACCGACAGAGATGGTGTCTCCCAAGTAGCAAAGGTTGTCCACCATCTCTAGTGCTTCATTTCAAGAGTTAACATTCTCAATTTGATCATTGATCACATACTCACCTTTGCATACTATGCATACAAATTGTTCATCTTCGGACTTTTTCCTCAGTAGATGTCCCTTTATTCTAGTGCAGCATTTCTTTCCGTGGTGTACCCAGAGGCGGCAGATGCTACACTGAAGTGAGTTTGCGTCCAGCCCTTTCTGCATACTGTGCATAGGTATGCACCACCTTTGTATACCTTTTCAAGCCCTAATATACTGTGTAAAAACTTGGTTTTAATTATATTTACTCCTTATCCTTTACTTGCCATGCCCTCTCTCCATCTTCTGAAGTTGGTCTCGGCATCCCGCACACTATCTACGATAAGTGCTAGGTCATCTGCGTATCGCAGTTCCCAGGGGACACCAAGTCTAAAATCTCCAGATAGTGCCTCCAGAACCAATAAAAAGAGGAGGGGGTTAACACAGAGCCCTGGTGAATTCCAACTCGCATTGTGAACTCCTCACTCAGTACACCTTTCACTCTTTAAGCCGTTCGATAGTCCTCATACATTTTCATTATCACACGCACCCACTCCTCAATGCCAAGTTTTCTCATAGCCCACTGTACAACATCTCTGGGCACCCTATCAAAGGTCTTCTTCAGGTTTACAAACACAAGGTGGAGATCCATTTCTTTAAGTACATATTATTCCAGCAGCTGCCTGACTATGAAGATAACATCGATTGTACCACTTCCTGGCATAAATCCGATCTGTATATCTGTCGATTGAAATGCTTTCCCTGACCATGCCTTCAAAGACTCTCTCACAGACCTTCATGATTTGATCAAGCATTTTCAGGCCAATATAATATCCTCTATCTAACGAATCTACCTTACCCTATTAAGCAAACACTCCCCAATAAATATTGTATATAATGTAAATAATTTAACATCCACTCCATCTTTTGCTTATCCAGATTCATCCCCCTTCCAATTTATCCTGTTTCTCTTGTTTTTTCCAACTATCCACTGCACACCACACCACTTCCATTGGGTTTCCTGGGCATTGCTCACATCCACTCTTTTGCGTTCGAGTACTTCCACAACTTCATTTGATCTGCCACTCATACTACCTACATTCACACCTGCAAGCCTGAATGTACGGGAGCTAGGCTGCATTTTGTCTCCTGTGCTGTTTATTGCCATCAGGTATACGTGGTATATTCGTTGGATTACTTGTAATAATTTGGCAAGATTGGAGCTGGCAAGGAATAATTACAGTCCCCAGGATACGTCTCCAGACTGCCCCAGAGGCCATTCCCAGCACCTTAACCCAAGAGTTACCAAGGGGTAGGATCCAGTGGCCCCGATGTACCTTACCAGAAACAGCTGCAGGGATGTACCCCTTGCACGTACACGGCACTATGGCTGGCCTGATATTATTTACCTAATGACAGGTTGGGGCCCCTATACTGTTAGGCGAAAAGTGCCAATCTGGGGAAACACTATGTACTGTACCCTCTGGATCCCTTCGGCCGGGTCGACCCCAAGGCACCAGATCCGGGTCTGGGGGGGAAACATTCAATGCCAATGTGCCGCCATTAGGTAACTTGTACTAAAGAACAATGAAGTCTTGCCACAATGCTACTCCAACATGTAAACACCTGGCCAACTCTGGTGTGGCACCAGAACAGCACCCAGGTAGGACTAGTTGAGTATCCTGTGGCACCTATCTGCTCCTCACCAGCCTCGGCAGTGCTGTACCAGGGCAGCGGCCAAGTGGCAAAGGCTTCATTATATAGCAATGGCTGTTGGTCCACAAGTTTATATAGAGCCATCCCCCCTATTAGTCTCCTCTTACGACATGCAGTGCGATGCGGGGGCATACATTCTTTTTTTCCTCCACCATGGAGGAATATCAAGAACATTTTCAACTTCATCATTTACTTTACATTGTGTGAGGGGAATAGAATTAGGATAAATAAGTTTTGCAACTTGATTAAAATTTAACAAATTGCAAACGAGAATATTCATCAATATATCTAATATTATTACTTAACAATTTAGCAAGTGCTAATTTTTCTGGGATTTTATTTTTCTTGCTACTGTCAACTAAGTTTTTCATAAATTTAAATTCTAAAGCAAGCAAGAATAAATCTGCAATTAAAAGGCTAGCATTTCCACCCATAGGAATTCCTAATATTTGTTTGAAAATGTAGGGCCCAAATCTAACATAAGTATTGAAAAGGAGGAATTTAAGGGCATCTTTAAGTTTAGTTCTATCAAAATATACTGAACTAGTGTGATCAAAGCTAAGTGACGCATTATTAAAATATGAATTAATATTTATGCATTGTAACGATTATGAGTACTTTCAAATCTGTCAAAATGCAAATCGATAATAAAGCAAAGTTCTGTAAATACTAAATCTAAAGGCAAATTGGTATACAAAGTTGAAAAGTCGAAGCTATGTACCGAGGTAACTTTCGGCATGGTATTTATGTTATCAATAACTTCTAACGAATTGTCAACACTCCAATAATAGTTAAAGAAACAGAAACATTATAACCTTACCATTAACAGGAGAGGCGACGGTCTCCACACTGCTAACGGCTCTCATGTCTGTAATTGTCCCCACATTCGCTGCATCTGTGGCATCCACATCTGAAAGTACAATATGTCAAGAGAATTATTATAATAAAAGGTCAAATACAGCAACCTTTTACTTAGTTCTAATGCTATCACAGGAATACATTAAAACATCTAAACTGCCCAAGTAATAGTATGGTGCACCTTTTAATAAGTGGCAAAAGACTGAAGTTCATTAATGTGATATTGTAAATGCAATTAAATTACGGTACATACCAGGTAAGCTATTAGGAGCAATCCTGGGGCTAGAGAAAAGTCTTGAAGATTGCTGTCCTACTGGTACTTGGTGTGACATCAGCTTGATGGTTTGAAGATGGATGGGTTCGATATTGATCAGAACCAATCTTGGGGGTACCGGTAGCTACGGTCTGTAAGGCAGAATTCTTTGTGGTACTCGGTGTGGTGGGGCCAGAATTAGGAGTATTGGTAGTGCCAACAGATTGATGGTTTGACGATGGAGGACTTTGACATTGAGCTTTATAATTTTCCTTAACTTGTTGGGCAGCCTACATCTCTAAAACTTGCTCATGTTCAAGCTCAACATCAGTGGTGGTACTCATTGTACCTATTTTTTCATTAATATAAGCCTCTGCATATCGAATACTCGAGTAAATGCCCTTGAAAACTCCTCTTAAAAATACCCAGGTTTCTGGTTCAGGGTCTGAACAATTTCTAATCAGATTTTTTATCTGTAACTCATCCTCAGAACCTTCACGGGGCCAATAACAACGAGAAGACCCCTTGAAAGTCAGTTCATCGCTTTTGTCCTCACCCACGAAGAAGGGACAGTCATTAGGCTGCTAGGACGTTCACCAGTGAAGTCGAAGACGGCCCATCGTTTCTGCACACAACATATAAGATGAATATTAGTATATTACCTGGGATAGCAATGGCTATTGGAAGTAGAGGACACCAACCCTCATTTTGTTCTTTTAGTGGTAGAGCAGGGAGTGTTCTGTGGGGGCGCCCAGTTATGGCCTTGGCCTTGCTCGGGACCCTGGGGCTGTTCGGCCAGACAGCTTAGGGAACAGCAACAACAACCCTCATTCTGACAGAGTCAACCCACAACTCCCTTTTAGTCGTCACTTAAAAGTTACAACACGCAGTAGACACGTGGGGCATATTCTTATATTTCTATTTCCTCTAACACTAGAGTAGAGGGCCGTATATGGTATACATGTCTAATATATATAGTCCATGAGCCAGGCCAGATATCGGTACCACCTGGGGTGACTAAACACGAATGGTACTAAAATGTTTATAGAGTGACTGTAAGTACATTAAGATATGATAGCCTTCTCGCACTGGTAGCTTAGTCTAATTTTTTTGATGCAATAGGGGCGCTACCCAAAAATAAAGATTTTTAGCGTGACGCTCGGCGTTTTCCTCATTTTCTTTAAAATCCATCACACAATCATCGCGAAACTTTGAACACCTATGTAGAATTATATTCTCTACCAGAGTTGTTCCTAGGTATTTTTCAAATTTCCTCATATTTCGGAATATACTCTATATTTTGGGTATTTTCCTCTAAATCTAGAATAAATCCTTAAATATGGGGAACATTGAAAAATATATTCTAACAGCTCTTGTAGCTTATTTGATTCTCTACAAGAATTATTCCGATGTGTATTTCAAGTTTCTCCATATTTAGGGGTTTATTTCATATTTGGGGATTTTTTGTTATATTTTGGGGATAATTTATTATTGGAAGGAGCAAACATATGTAGAGTGGTTTCCATGTAATGTGTTTGTTTGTTCATGGTTTAATGGTGATATTTTTTGCAGGTGTGTGTCGACTGTTTGACGGCAGGATGGAACCATCTGCGAGGAAGAGAGCACGGATCGACTGTATCATCCACTGCTCTGATGATGACAGCGATGCTCTGGTGTCACCACAGGATTTGGACTCCTGGAACACATTGCTCAGGGCTGCAGAAATCAGGCAGCATGATCCAGTCCTGGAAGCAGCCAAGGGCCTTGAAGAAGGAGGAATACCACACATACATTATCACCGTAAATGTCGTAGTCTCTTTACAATGAAGAAGTCACTGGATTCTATCCTTGCCAAGGGTGTCAAGATAGAATCAGCAAGCGTCGACCCCAGGAGGAGGGCATCAAGGGATGCCCCTAGTACTAGCAGGGTGTATGCCAAAGTATGTATCTTCTGCGAGAAGTCAAGCAAGTACATAAAAACAACAAAGACAAGGGAGCCACTCATACAGTGTGTTGAGCTACGAGCAGATGAGAAGATTCGCAGAGCAGCAATAAGGAAACTCAACCAGAGAATCCTTGGTTTAGTTAGCAGAGACCTTGTTGCTGCAGAGGGTCACTACCACAAGTCGTGCTACAAACTCTTCACAAAAGATGATTTCCCAGCGGCCGCCAGGTCGGGTGCAGGTGAAAATCAGGAAGAAAGCGAGGAAGCACGCTACGAAGAGGTTGAGACAGAAGCCCTCGAGGAACTCTGCTTGTATATAAGGACCAAATTATTCCCCAACCCAGAGGTACTGCCTATGACAAACCTCACATCTAGGCTTGAGAGATCCATGATGTCCCGTGGTATTATCCAACTGAAACCAGCGACAAAGAAACATGTTCGCCGAAAGATTGAAACCGAGTTTGGAGAATCACTACGCTTTGTCCCAGATGAGAAAGGAAAGCTTCTAATCTATCCACGCAGCCTCTCAATGGACGACCTTGCCCGGCAAGCACACAAAATGGCAAAAGACCTGCAAGAAGCAAGAGCAGCTAACTCTGAAGATGTCTTAACCAAAGCAGGAATGCAGCTGAGGAATGAGATCAATAAACAAGATGTGAGTCAGCCATGGCCTCCCGATACAGATCAGAATGTCATTCCTGCAGCAGTCACTCAATTCCTGCACACCCTGCTGACAGGAGAGTGTGAGTGTGAAACTCCCTCTGAAAGAGCTCAACGTCTTGCCACTTCCTTTGGCAGTGACTTGGTCTTTGCTGTTACCAGTGGCAAGACAAAACCACCCAAGCACGTACTGCTGACCAATGCTGTAAAGTCTTTGACAGGAAACACAGAACTGATCCGAACTCTGAATCGTCTTGGTCACTGTGTGTCTTACTCAATGTTTGAGGAGATCGATACAGCCCTTTGTATCCAGAAGCTGGAATGCTCAAAGGATGACATTCCACTGCCAGCAAACATCTACCCTGGTGTGTTCACAACCCTGGCCTGGGATAACATTGACCGACTTGAAGAGACCCTAAGTGGAGCAGGTACTTCTCATAGAGTCAATGGCATTGCTGTCCAGTCCAAGGTTGCAGGCTCTGTGCCAGAGAAAGTCCTGCCAGAGATTACCAAGTCCAAGATAAGAAGCATCACTCAGACATCATCAATGCTGCCAATATACAATGTTGGGCGGCGGGCAGGGCCACCTAGGATTGAGACTGCGTATGTCGACACTACCAAGGAAGTCCAGGATTAAAAGACAAAGAACCATATCTGGCTTCTTACTCGAATGTCAGACCATGAGGACCAGTCCATCAGCAGTTGGACTGGGTTCAACATCAAAATGCGCAGAGACATTGCAGTGGTTCAGGACACTGTAAGCTACCTGTCCACTATCAATGCTCCCGCAACAGAAATGTCCACCGTTAATGAAATCTTGGAACAAACGCATGCTATCATGCAGTCCTTACAGCTTAACAAGATTGTGTGCGTGTTTGATCAAGCACTCTATGCCAAAGCTGCCGAAGTTATCTGGAAACAAGAGAAGTTCAAGAACATTATCATCAGGATGGGCGTCTTCCACACAATCTGTAATCTCATCTCCACCATAGGAAAGAGGTTTCAAGATGCAGGTCTTAGAGATCTGTGTGTGGAATCAGGTATCATCGCAGAAGGATCAGTGTCAGGAGTGATGAACGGCAAGAGGTACAACAGAGCAGTGAGACTACACAAGCTCGTGTATGAAGCACTGATGAGGCTTGCATGGAAAGGCTTCCTTTCATGGCTAGAAGAAAACCATTCAAGGGACATACACCATCTAGATGAAACACTGAAGGACATCAACAGCTTTCACAGCAATGTGTCTCAGGGACTCTTTCAAGAGCTGATGGAGAGTGAATCATGCACACATATCATGAAGCTTTTCCAAGTTTATCTTGAGACCCTCAGAGATGAACACAACCTCTCAGCATTCTGGATGTCATACCTGGACATGGTTGAGATCATGCTGGACTTAATTCGAGCCTCCAGAGAAGGCAACTGGATGCTCCACCTAGGAGCAATCCGACAGATGATACCGTGGTGTTTTGCCTATGACAAAGTGAACTATGCCCGGTTCCTAACCTACTACTATGCCTTGATGTCTCGACTGCCCATTGAACACCCAGAGGTCCATGAACACTTCATGCAAGGTGGCTTTTTGGTCCAGATCGGTAGCAAGAATCCCTTTGGACGGATCCCTGTGGACCAGACAATCGAAGAGACGATCAACAAAGACACCCAGACACCAGGGGGCACAAAAGGCTTCAGCCTGAAAGGCGGAGCTGTCGCCAGGTACTACCTGACATCGGAGTATCGCAGCAGGTACTTAAGGCAGCTCAGGACTATGGTAGTAGGCCAAAAGTATACTGACTTCAGCCACCCAGACCTACAGATGCCCAGGATTAGAAGAGATGAGGCCGATGTCCAATCTTTAGTTCAACTGATGGAGACCAGCTGGTTGAACCCCTTCAACGCAGAGCAAGAAGATCTTGTCAGTTTGTCAACTGCGACTATGGCACCACCAGAAGTTGTCAAAGACCTTCTAGGGGCCTACAGAATAGGAGAGGATGCATATCAAGCCTTCAAGGAAGAGCGCCTGGAGATCGATACGCCAACTATACAGTTTCATGACACGATGACGAAGACGAAACTGAGAACGTTCACTAACATCAGAATGAAGCCACGCTCACAAGACCATGCCAAGGAGGTTATCTTAAAGGCTGACAGGAACCTATTTGGCCAGATGATCCTTGTTGCCGAGAACAGAAAGCTCAAAATGAGTGATGTCTTGGCTCATCCCCTGGGGCCTTTGCCTTGGGCACTTGCCAGCGGTGATGGGTCTCTCCGCAAGACCAACAAGGCTGCCCTCGCAAAGGAGTTAGAGAGGAATGTTTCTCTTGCAGAAGTGATACCCGAGCCCTCTGCTACCATAATTGATGGGATGAGCCTGGTCCACAAACTGAAGGGAAACGACAAAACTTTTTCACAGCTTGCAGGTACAGCACTGAGTCACGCTGTTCATGAAGGTGCTAAGAGCAGGCGCATTGATGTTGTGTTTGATATCTACAAGGAGACATCCATCAAGGATGCAGAACGAGCCAAAAGAAGTGCAGGCACAGGAATTCATTTCAAGAACATTCAACCTGGGCACAACATCCAGCAGTGGAGAAAGTTACTCGGTAGTTCCTCCAACAAGGCAAGTCTTATCAAGTTCTTGGTAGAAGAATGGAAGGCACCACAGCACAGGGAGAAGCTCAAGGACAAGGAGCTGTATGTCACATGTGAGCAGCGCTGCTTCAAGATCACCAAAGAGCAGTGGGAAGAGGCTCCTGAGCTTAAGTCAACTCAAGACTCCTCTAACGTCTTCCCTTCATGCTGGAAGTTTGCTCACATTCAACCTGTCCCAAAGAAGGGTGACCGCTCTCAACCCTCCAACTATCGTCCAATTGCTCTTATCTCTTGTCTTTCTAAAGTTTTTGAAACTATTCTTGCTTCCAAATTTCTTAAGCATTTCTCTTCTCATAATCTGCTCTCAGATCGCCAGTATGGCTTCCTTAAGGGTCGCTCTACTGGTGATCTTCTTTCATATCTTACTAACTCTTGGTCATCCTCCTTTCGGGACTTCGGTGAGACTTTTTCTATTGCACTAGACATATCGAAAGCCTTCGATAGAGTCTGGCATAAATCTTTAATTTCTAAACTACCCTCCTTCGGTTTCTATCCCTCCATCTGTGCCTTTGTCTCTAATTTCCTTTCCGGCCGTTCCATAGCCGCGGTTGTGGACGGCCATTGTTCACTTCCTCACTCTAAACTCCGGTGTTCCTCAGGGCTCTGTCCTATCTCCTATTCTCTTTCTAATTTTTATAAATGATCTCCTTAACTGTACCTTAATTCCCATCCATTCATACGCAGACGACTCAACCTTGCACTACTCCATTAGTTTTTCAGAACGCCCCAGCCAGCAATCCCTCAACGACAAACGTAATGAAGCCATAGAACTCTTAAATTCTGATCTAAATACTATTTCCAATTGGGGCAGAGAAAACCTTGTTAACTTTAATGCTTCCAAAACCCAATTTCTCCATCTATCTACCCGTCAGGATCTCCCAGCGGACTATCCCTTATTCTTCAACAATACAAAAATCAACCCTTCATCTTCTCTCAATATTCTTGGTGTCTCTTTTTCTTCTGCTCTCATTTGGAAGGACCATATTACCAGTCTTGCTAAGGCAGCATCCCAGAAGCTGGGTGTGCTCAACCGCCTTAGGGGGTTCTTTTCCCCTGCACAGCTTCTTGCTCTGTACAGGGGCATAGTGCGCCCTTGTATTGAGTATTGTTCACATGTGTGGGGAGGTTCCTCTCACACTGCTCTCCTAGACAAAGTTGAAAGGAAGGCCTTTCGTATCATTAACTCCCGTCCACTCACCAACTCTCTGCAATCTCTCTCTCTCCGCCGCAATGTTGCATCTCTCTCGCTATTCTATCGCTACTATAATAATCAGTGTTCCTCAGAGCTATCCCAGTGCATACCACCTCCTTTACGTAGGGCACGTGGTACCCGTCTTGCAACTCAATCCCACCCCTACTCTGTGCAACTCTCCAACCCAAGAGTGAAACGTTACTCTCAAACTTTCTTCTACTCAACAGCTGAGCTCTGGAACTCTCTCCCAGAATCAGTCTTTCCCTCTTCCTATGACTTAAATTGCTTCAAACTCCGTGTGTCCAGGCATTTTGGCTCGAACGTCCCTTGATTTTGGCCCTGTCACTCTTTCAACTATGGGGGAGGCACTCGCTATAGGCAGTTATGCCTTTTGCCTCCCTCAATCACATAGAAAAAAAAAAAAAAAAAAAAAAAGAAGAAGCAGACACACGCCTTCTTCTCCATGCACTTCATGCAGCAGAATCTGGGAACAAGTCTGTCATCATCACTGCAGAAGATACAGACGTCATGGTGTTGTGTCTTGGCATGTGCCACAAGATCCCATCCCATCTGTTCCAGAAGTGCGGGACGAAGAACCGGACAAGATTCCTGGATATCACCACACTGAGCCGCACACTGGGAGGCAGCGTGTGTGATTCATTGATTGGTATGCATGCCTTTACAGGCTGTGATACCGTCAGTGCATTCGCTGGCCGAGGGAAGATGACGACACTCAAGCAGGTGAAGATGGACAAGACATACCAGCATGCTTTTCACGAACTTGGACGCTCATGGGAAGTGTCTCCTGAACTCTTTGAGAAGCTACAGGAAATCACCTGCCACATGTACCTACCATCTACCCACACAACTAAGGTAAACAAGCTTCGGTATGAGCTGTTCTGTGCAAGACGTGGAGAGGTAGAGTCAAGTCAACTCCCTCCTTGTGAGGACTGCCTCTTCATGCATGCACTGCGTGCAAACTACCAGGCTGCGATCTGGAGGAGAAGTCTTCAGAGCCAGCCATTTGTTGCGAACCCAACAGACTGCGGTTGGATGACAGATGAGGACGGTAAGCTTGCCGTCAACTGGATGCGAGGCTCACCAGCACCAGATGCTGTTATGCAGCTACTGTCTTGCAAGTGTGTGCGGTCATGCGAACTCCCTAAGTGTACTTGCCTCAGCAATGGTCTAAAATGCACGGACATGTGCAGGTTACAGACATGTCAGAACAAGGCTATTGAAGAAGAGCCGGTGGCACAACAGTCAGATTCCGAGTCTGACGTAGATGATATTTAGGAGTAGTAATTTGCCATAATAGTATGTACAAGCCCATGGCATGCTTAGTGTGTATTTACAGGACTTGTATTAAATGTGACAATTACTATATGCATTTTGTTGACATTTAGGCATTCCTGTCCCCAAATTTGACATTTTAAAAAATTTCGGAATTTTCGGTAGGGTATGTCTATTCAAGAAGTGATAACGACCATTAAGCTACCAATGTGCAAGGGCTATCATATCAAAACATAAACTAGAGACATGTAGCAAGCTAAAAACACCTAAGAGAATTAGTCACCCCGGGTGGTACCGATATCCCAAAATTCGGGTCTTGGCTCATGGACTAATTGGAGGTGGTGAATATTGAATTCGCCCAATATGGAGATTTCAGAGAAGGGAAAGATGGACATAATGTGTTCCACTTTAGAGGAATAGTCAGTAAATTTAGGGGAGAAATAAACAATGCATATATATTATTTAGTTTGAGAGTACCAGAGAGTTGAACATTCATTAGAGTCAAAGTTGGGAACATAAAAACAAGGAAGATTGTTGCACACATGCACAGAACATTTGCCTTTGGCTTGAAACTGATGCTAGAGATAGTAGGAGGATAAAGAGTAGGGTTTGTTGAAAATTGCCTCAGACAACTGGGTTTCGGTGAGAACAAGAAGATCATGTTTGTTGGAGGACAAGTATTGTTCAACAGAGTAAAAGTTTGAAGAAAGGTTACGAATGTTGCAGAAATTGAGTGAGAATATCAGTTAGCAGTCCAAGACATTTTGAGGGATTGATGGGAAAGTGTCCAGTGTATGTGGGGGTATTTATAGTCCCCCACCCGACCTCCATGGGGATACTGGGGCTTGGGGTTGTGTAATCATCATATTGAGCTATAACATTTTGGTGTATTTGAAAGAAGCATAGTGTGCTTGAGTGGTGTAGTGCTAAGGAGAGAGGTGTTAGGATTACTCTATGTGTAGATGAGGCACACATTTTATCAACAAGAGAGGCCTATCAAATGAAACAGGAGTTCCAGTGACTCCTTATTGCAGGTCTGTAGCTGCTCCTAGATATTGCCCTCTACGAGAGAGAGAGAGAGAGAGCTAGACTTAGAGCTATGAAGTTATGTACTGCCTCACTGCAGATTAGTGAGAGATGAACAAGGTGATCTATCCTCTCATTCATCCCTGTGTCTTGGTTTGTTGTGTGTGAGGTGGGGGGGGGGGGGGGGGGGGGGATGGAAGGGGGAGGGGGAGTACAGAACGGAGAAATATTT
Source organism: Paralithodes platypus (assembly GCA_032716605.1). Lineage (NCBI taxonomy): Eukaryota > Metazoa > Arthropoda > Malacostraca > Decapoda > Lithodidae > Paralithodes > Paralithodes platypus. Next base: position 42,808,567 of record CM064575.1, read on the forward strand.
GGGCAAAAATAGAGGTCTGAAAGGATAATTATTTCTCTAATGCCATGAAGTGGTTTACATGCATATACATAATACATTGGCCATACAGACCTCACGACCCCAGCCAGATGATCAGGATTTTATTCTATTAGAGATAGCAATTATCATCATAAGAGAGAGAGAGAGAGAGAGAGAGAGAGAGAGAGAGAGAGAGAGAGAGTGAGTGTGATAGAGAGAGTGAGAGAAAATGAGAGGCCGGAGCAGGGGAAGGTTTGGGGAGTGGGTAAGTAGCAGGAGCCCAGCAAGCAGAGACCCTTTGGGGCCCTAAAGGGAGGTCTCCTTACTAGTTTGCCTCTAAGGGCTACTTCACCCAAGCGTTTATTCTGGCACGGGAGGGAACACGCCTGAACAAAATGGCTATCTTTCACATTAGCGTGCTGTCCAACCACGGGAGGCTGGCCAGACGGTCTGGTTACTAATGCAATAAATGTGTTCTCTCATCACACTCGTCTGAAGGACCCAACTGCCACACCTTGTAATTTCAACAAGTTCGTCACACACGGGTTACCTGTACAGGCAGGAGGTAACCCTCCACCAGGCACGACATTTTCAGCGACACGACACGTTCATTTGTAATGTTCCATTTTTCCTGTTGATGTCCACCATGCCCAAGAATATCACGCTCCGATAATTATGAAGACAATTAAGATCACTCGCTGAAAATATGGACGTAGCAGCTTACATATATATATATATATATATATATATATATATATATATATATACTGTATATATATATATATATATATATATATATATATATATATATATATATATATATATATATATATCAGTAAGAGAAGCAGATGTGATAATATAGAAGATACTACCTAAAGATTAAAGGTAGAATATCTTTAAGCAAGGGATCAACAAAGCAGGTAACGAGATGAAATGAGCAATAGGGGAAGACAGTGTCACAAAGAGAATATCTAAAGAATGATATGATAAATTAACTATAACTCAAAATATGAATGTAGAAAAAGTACTTATGAAATGTTCATACTACAGAGAGAAACTTGCATATTATCGCCACTATCACGATTTCACTGGTAATATTTCCCTTATTACTAAAGGCAGTATCCCACTATACGAATTGCCAATGGCGAGTGCCCGACGACAGGCGGCGACAGGATTTTTTTGTCTATGTTTCAAAGTTCCCCATATTCGCTTGAATATTCCCCAAATGTCACGGAAAGCTCACAGCATTCGCCCTAGTGTCACCCCTGTTTGCCCAGGTTCACCCAGAATCGCCGTTATTTTTTAGCATGTTCAAAAAACGGCGGCGAATTCAAAATGTTGGCGAATGTCGTCTGATATTCGATCTTTGTCTCACTGCATTCGACCTTGTTCGCACGAGATTCCCACAATTCATACCATTGTCTTCGTATTCGCCCCTTCTGGCGAATGTGGATGAAAAAGGCGATGGTCGGACGAATAGGTCGAATGTTGTATGATTGCCGGGCGACTACCGGACGCATATGGGCGAATAAGGACGAATGTCCTGCGAGCTTTCGAGCGAAATTTGCGAATTGCAATTATTGGAAATGCTGCTTTTGAGCGATTGCGAGCAACTATGGCGATAACCGGACGATGGTTGGGCGAATACAGCGATTGCTTCGACGAATATCAGCACATGCAATACGACAGCAAAACAACAGAGGTCGAATGAGGGCGAACGTTGGGGACAGGGGGCAATTTCGGGATGCCTTGACCCTTTCACCAATCATATCTATGGTCGCTCAAGTTTCACTGACCCCCTATATAAACACCAGTGGGGTCAGCGTGTCATTAACCTAGTTTACACGACCGAGAGCACACGTCCCTACTGACGTCAGCGCACCCAATCGACACCATGGGAAAAGTAACTAAAAAATCCGTCAAGAAGCCTGCAGTAGTGAAGAAGGCGATGAAGAAGAAACTCAAATTGAAGAAAATTGTAGCCACACCCCCAGCACAACAATCGCCCAAACCAGGCATTATTGGAGAGCAAACAAGAACACGTCACTCCCCCTCATCACTGTCACGTTCACGATCACGCTCACGGTCATGGTCAGGGCCATCCACACAACGGGATAAACCTGCTGAGGAGGAGCGTGTCATCACACCTGAAGATAATTCACGTCGTAATCACTGAGGAACAAGAACAGGATTTGGTCGAGTGGTATAAGGAACATAATTTTCTGTACGACAAAGGCCTGAAACGGTTACGGAATAGAGAAAGGAAGGATGCCACCCACGAAGAGAAGGCCAAATCACTCAACGTTACTTGTAAGTTGAAAACCTCTAATTATATGTCTGTGTGAAACTGTGTAATAATGTGTAAAAATAGGCCAAAAACAAAGTGTTTTGCATTTAAAATAAAAGTGATATTGTGTGCAAAACAATGTTGGTTTATGTTTATCATGTGATTAATTGGTTGCCCGGGTTTAAAGTAATTTGTCATTTGCATATTTTCTTTTATTGCAGAGTCATGCACACAAGCTCGAATAGTGTAAACAATGTTATTTGTGACATATTTTTTTCTTTTACAAGTGTACTACATCATACCCTGTGAGACGATGCTTTCGGTGACATATTTATTATATACCTACATATGACCTGTTTAAAGTGACAAGGAATAATTGCTGTTGCTGATCTCCAGCAAATTTTTCCCGTGTCCTAAACTTTCAACACATTTTTATGTATATGTTTATTAACAGTTTGATTTTTCTTCTTCAACAGTTCCTCAGCTTAGACTATGGTTGAAGGGCATGAAAACACGGTGTGGCAAGCTGAGTAATGTGAAGTCGGGGCAGAAGGCCAAGTACAATACGGAGAGGGAAAAATGGATCCTGGCCAATTTCGGCTTCCTGTATCGTCACACCACCAGGGTCAAAACACGAACCAACGAGCAGTTAATGATACATATTTCTGTAATATTGCTACAATAATGATTCTATTTCAGTGATTCCTCATTCGATGTTTCACACAATTTTGTTTTTACTACGTAAATAACTCAGCAAGTGTGCACGTTATTAATGTATTATATGATTAATTTAAATACATTTCCATACATTTTTCAAACTAAGCTACGAAGGGTTAGGTAAAACACACTTTATTAATTTAAATTGTATTTATTTTATATTTTGTTCATCTTCATCACCGATCCATGTCCAAGGTCAGCTTCCCCGAGTTCCGCAGGGTTATACCCCATCTGTAAAGAAATAAGGACATATATTATTACTTATTTTATAAAGAAAATTAAGACAGGTTGGGAGACAGGTACCATTACTAGGTCTCGAACTAAATGACCTCAGGTATATTTGGGAGAGCTGGGCACTGTCACCACTATGTTATGACCGAGTGGTGACGGTGCCCAGCTTTCCATAATGTACGAGGGGTCAGTGGGTTCGAAACCTGTACATGGTATACCTGTCTCTCAATAAGCATTATTATTATATTCCTGTGCATAGTATTATTATTTTTTGTTTGCAGTTTGAAGATCGTAGACGGGAGAGGGGTGGCGACAGCGACGTGACAGTGGAGCTCGTCCCAAGTGACCAGGAACGCGAAGACAAGGACATGCAAAGGCAAAGGCAAGGGGAAGCGGAGCAAAGCCACCCCTCACTCCGACGACGATGATATTAAGGTAAGCATTTTTACGTTTAACGTTTATATATATATATATATATATACAGTATATATATATATATATATATATATACAGTATATATATATATATATATATATATATATATATATATATATATAATACGTAACCAATTTCTCCAACTGTACATTAGTCGTGGTCAACTGGCAGGCTGGGAAACTGTTATCAGGTTTCATGGCTCCAGGCTATATGACCGCCTTGTATCTTTTTCCTCCTTATCTGGCGGTCATATAGCCTAGACCAAGAGGCATGTGAATCCTGATAATATTTTCCCAGCTTTCCACTTGACCACGACTAATGTACAGTTGGAGAAATTGGTCAAGAAATGTTTATTAGTTTCTCTCATTTCCCCATATTAATGCTATATATTTTTGTTTGACCCACATAAAAACATATTTTACTTTGACAAATTCATATATAAACAGTCTCAATGTTCGTAATTTTTTCGTCACCCACTATATATTCACTTTGATGTACACATTCTCAGTATTCGTCAAATTTTTTTAACCGCAGCATATGCACTTTACACATTTATATCAAAACATTCTCATATTCGTTAACAATCAACACCCATTAAATTTGTATGTTGACACATTCATGTACAAACATTCTCAGTATTCGTTTTTAACAATCGTCACCCACTAAAATTGTATGCTTGCCTGCGTACTGGTGAGGAGAGTGTGTTGAGGGTCGGTGTCATCACTCAGATAAGGGTGGCGACACACACATATAGATTAGCACCCAGACTTTGGGTCAAGTAGACACACAGGGTTTGCGACCCTGTTTGGGATGTCTGACGTAAAGTAATGTATGAAAGGATTTGTGTATGAATACATAATTATATTATTTTATGAACGTTCCCTTTCTCTTTCTCACACAGGTGTTGTGGGGTCGGGTGAGTCAGATGGCGGGCCTGGAGGCGCAGGTGGAGAGTTTGACCAGGAAGAAGACGCCACTGGAGGAGGAGGTGGAGTCATTTGGGACATTAATGATGAACACCCTAAAGTCCCTTGACTGCAAAATTAACATGAGATGTATAAGCAATGCTTTAGAGATGCTCGGCAACAACCGGAAGGAGAACATGGCACTGGAAATTGTTGAATTGAAAGATCTTGCGAAAGTTCATTATTCAGCCCCAGGGCCAATAGTTTGTCATATGCAACCCCCTCCTCCAGTACAACAACGATCCGTCATCACTACTCCTGTGCAACAGGCATCAACCGCACCTGCCCAGTTACCGCCTCCAGCCGCAATCCCTAGTTTCATGAATTTGTTATACCACCAGGGCCCCCACACGTCTGGACATCAGCAAGTTTCTTGGCACCAGACCCCACCAATTGGGCGGGTGCCCAACCCCGAAAGGGGTTGAAATAGGGGAGCTATCCCCCCGCCAAAGGCGGCTTTCTAGGGCCTTTCCTAGCTGATGCTGAGAGGATTGGGTTCTAGTCATGTGGTGATGGGCTGGTCTATCAGAGTGAGAACTGAGCGATCTCTGCCATACCCATAGCTTACTCTGACTGTTCCTTTTACTTATATATTTTCTAGATCTCAAGTGACGGCGTCTCTTCCGTGGATTGACCTCCCAATCTACCAAGATTGGAAGCCAAAGCATCACATTTTTCCTTTGCCCCTCAACTTTCTCTTCATAATTGCTGAGGGGCACAGGGCCCTGAGTGGGGCTTTGGTTTCCTGGGCGTTTCCGCACCCTCCTCAGCTCCCCGCCATGGAGTGGCTTCGGTCACCCAGGCTTTATTGTGGTCGGCAGGGAGGGTTCTGTGGGGGCGCTCGATTATGGCCTTGGCCTTGCTCGGGTCCTTGAGGCTGTTCGGCCAGGCAGCTTGAGGAACAACAACAACAACAACAACAACAACAAGAAACACAAACACAACAAACTCACAGGCTGACCCGCAACCCGAGTTTCCGTGGGACAACACCTGGGGGCTGGTCCACTCAGACCTTCCCCCCAAACACCACCACTTACACATATCAGCCACCTCCTACACCTGTGTCAACTTATCACACACTGACCTCGAACACTTCTCAGGAATCACCCAACATGTCTGAATTATCCCCCCACCCCAGGAGCCGAGATACAACTGATCATGACTGAAGCTTGTATATCTTCACCCCCACCCCCGCACCAAACCCTACTTTTACCTACACCTACCACAGAGGACCAGAGTGTCCACACCCCAAAACCTGGGATGGATGTAGAGTAATGTAAACACATACTAATTACATGTTTATCCACATTCCATACAAAATATGAATTGTACCTGAATTTATTTTTGTTTTTGTCCCGAAAAATGCACAAGTATATTTTGATGTTTGGCCTTGTGAATCACGAAAATGTAAACAAGTAAAGTTGGCTTTAGCTAACTTTGGATTGTTTACATGTATCGTGTCACAGGACCAAATATTAGCATAAATGTATACATTTTTCGGAACACTGTTTATCTATATTCCACTTGTTTCATACCCTGTCATATCATCATCATTTCATAAAGTGCCTATTTTTAAGTTTAATATATATTTATCTATTGAGTTTTTTGCATTTTTGGAATATAAAAATATAAAATGAATTTGTCGTCTTCAATTACTCATTTCACTAACCTTAGATCATTTTATCTTGCCAAGAGACACGACCTGCTCCTTGATTGTAGTAGTCTTTGAGGTACAACCTCACTCTCTTGCCTGCTGCCGAGGAAGTATTCCGGGCAAGGGGTTCGAGTCAGTACCCCACCCCCTCTTGCTTCCACGAACCAGGGTTCACACGGCGATTATGGTCCTCCTCATCCACCCGCGCGATATTGTGGGTGGGGTAGCAAGTCTTGAGAAGGTTGTGGAGACAACAGATTGCCATTAATGCTGACTGCACATTCTTAGGATCAAGGAGAATGGTAGTCAGCAGTAGGCGGAACCTAAAAATGAGAAAGGAAAAAGAACAGATTAGTATAAAGAATGTAAATAAGATAAGCAAATTAAATTGTTGCTAATCCAATTAACTGACATATGAGTAAAGAATGCAAAATAGATAAGCAAATTAAATGGTTGCATATCATAAAAAAGGACATACAAGTACGTGAATAATAGACGTGCATATGAATATGGTAAATACAAAAATAAATAAATACAAATTACCGAATTCCTCATGTGACTACCTAAATTTATATGATGGGTAATAAAATAATAAATGTCTATACAGGCATTCATACACATACATCAGTACTAATGGCTTGACTTGTTTACCTTTAGGCCATAATCCCGAAGGCATTCTCAACCACTCGTCGGGCTCTAGAGAGGTGGTAATTGAAGATTCGCTCTTCCCTCGTCATTTTGCGGCGAGGGGGGGGGGGGGCTTCATTAGCCAGGTGTGGAGGCCGAAGGCATCATCCCCGACGATGTAATACGGGACAGGCTGATCGCCACCAGGTAGAGGCTCATTGTCTGGCAGTCCCGCACGGCCCTCCTCGAGTGCATTCCGCAGTCAAGGAACACACCACCATCAGATGAACACCCGTGGGCTCCAACATCAACGTACAGAAATCGATAGTTGGCATCAGCCAAGGCCATGAGAACTATTGAGTGGAATTTCTTGTAGTTGAAGAATTTGGAGCCCCCCTTGGGAGGACATTTGATGGAAATATGTTTGCCATCCAGGGCTCTGCAGGTGTGTGGGAAGTCCCAGTGGAGAGCAAATTGGTCCGCCACTGCCTTCCACTCAGCAAGTGTCTTTGGGCACACGATGACCTCCCCCATGTACTCTTCCACAATTGCATCGCACACTTCAGGGACGATCTTGGAGATGGTGTTTGGTGCAACTCGGAATGCATACAATAGGGTCTGTGTATGTGTTTCCAAAGGCCAGGAATCGCAGCGTTATTGCGAGCCGCAAACCTGGTTCGATGCTCTCATGAAAGGTAGTGTCGTGCTTTGCAATCCTTGGCCCGACACGATCAAGCACCTCCCTGAACCTGGCGACGGGCATCCTCATGAAGTTCTTGAACTTCTCGCTATCCTCCTCTGCCAATTCCACCATCAATTTGTGGTAGATCCCATAATCTTCACGCCGCAAAAGAATAGGTCGGACATACCACCTCCTCCTCCTTTCCCTCTTCTGCTTCCTTTCTTGTTTTCTTTTGATGAGGGCCGCAAGTAACTCGATCTCTGCATATTCACACTCCATTGCCAGAGCCAATGGTAGAGGAACATTCGAGGTTGTAGGGAATAGATCCATGGCGCTGTGGTTTGGTTATGTGGTACAGTAAAGCTGATGAGAAATACTGTTGGAGACCAGAGCGCCGCCACTCTATTTATTTACCCACACCTTATCTGCCTCTCCAATTACCCAATGATGAGGTCACAGGTACGATCAAGGGAGAAAGTATCTTCGATAGTCTTCTGGCATTCTCCATGTTCACACAACCTCCGCGGTGTTTCACATCACATCGTCCATCATTTCTAAGGATAATCGCCCTGCAATCGCTACTGTCGCTATCATCGATCGTCACTTTCGACTTGATTCGCCATCAATTGTCGCACATCATTAGTCATTATCGCCTAAACAGTCGCCACAATTGCACTGTGACCGTACTTCTGTCGCACTGCAATCAACAAAATACGCCTTTTCGACTTCATTCGCTTCTGAAAACCCGCGAATTAACGGACATAGAACAAAAAAACACTGTCGCAGGGCGTTCGCCATCGAAAAGTCGCACAGTGTGATACGGCCTTAACAAAACTACCACAGTCATTACTATTACCTTTGCAAGAAACTCCACCAAAATAAATATTACAAATATTCTCATTATCTTCACTATTATCAATATCATAATTATAATAAACATTAGCCTACTATTATTATTTTAGCCAGCATCACAGTTATCATCAACTTAATCAACATCATCACTAACATAATCCAAGTTTGAGATAGAAAGTGTTTGTCCACATGGAGAATATTTTATTGTAAGTTGTATGATAACTCCTTCAAGACGTTCTGATGGATTTTCATAGAACTTGGTAGGTATATCTGGTCAATCTAAACGATGGTGTTAGTCAAATCAACCAGTCCTACGTCAATATAAGGTGACTGGGAAAGTAATTGCTCCTCACTGTCACTCTATACTTAAAAGACATCTTAAGAGTAAAAGAGGCTAAATAAGGCTATAGGTAAAGGTAGATTGGTTATTTGGTTGTTGATAACAACCTGCTAAACATAGCTTTATATTGGTTAGGTAAGATTATGTTATGATATATTATATCCATTTAGATTAAGGATAAACTTTGATTTACCTAAAGTGTTTCATTATGCCTAGTCTAGAAATCCCGACATCCAACTTCTCAAATCTCAAAAGGGACTTGAGCAATTGAGGTAGAATTTCTGTTACATGGGAAGAGGCAAACGGTAAATATGTGTGGTAATTGACAGGCTGTTTGTTCCAGCCCTTTCTGAGTTACAATAGGCTATGGGTCACAAATTTTAGGATAGTCATAATTAATATATGACAGGATAGGTTAATATTATATGTTAGATTCAATCATTGTTATAGGAATCAATTATTTCACTCTGGTGAGGTTTTCATGAGTCATACTTTGCTATACCTTAGACTCGTACTTTTGATCTCTCCACGCTCTATTCATGTGACCATAAGTTAAGATCACATGCTAGGTGTATGGATGGAGAAGGGAAGAGAGAGGTATAAAGATGGTTTTGATTACACTTAGGCTCGAACTATGGGCAAGACAACAGGCCTTAGGAGATTCTTCACAACTTAGGGGAATTCTCTTTGTAATATTTTAAATATACTTTGTTTGAATAAATATACGTGGTTTTGGATACAGATACCTTTTGCTTTACCTAGAAGAATCAATATTATATTTATATGGTATAATTGGGTGGCGGCGATTATCTATTATATCTACCTATCTACGAGAGAGCAGTGCAGAGGACGCAGAGAATCAACTTACTAATCTACAATCAACCTAAACTACATTAAATCATACTATAACACCATAAGGAAAGACACCTTCAGTCTTTCTACTTTGGGTTAACCCCTTCCGAACATTGGCACGAAACGTCATTTGTTACATGATAACAGTGGTGTCAAAAGCCATCTGTTACATTAATATACTGTAAGTGTGGTTCGGCTGGGGTAGGTTAGGTCAGTTTAATTTACGGTACGGTCGGTAGGATAAATTAAGAGAAAATATTGTGTATCTACGATAATATCAGTGATATTAGTGATAATGGTGGGTAATATGACACCATCATCATTATTAATGGTAAAATGGTATTTATGGCGATAGTATTAGTTTATATAGTACTGATCATGGTTATAGTCTTAATGAGTATAGTAGTAACGTTAGTGATGGATTATGTATTCATTATTCAGAAGATTATGAAACTTGGGCTGTTCTCTCTCTCTCTCAAACTACTGACTTCTCTAATTTTCCAGGGCAACTCCAGCACAGACCATGGATTCTGTTTTTGTTGATCTAATAATTTACTTGGAAAAAGTGCGAAGACGGTAAATTGGTTGGGCTCTTTCCTTTCTTTTATGTCCACTTTTTTACCTTTCTCAGTGTTCTCCTCCACCCGCTCTCTTAAAGTCGTTGCACACTGACACGAAAGCCCCTCCATGCGAGTTCCCGACTCGAAATTTCAGCCTGATACGGCGAATCGGCGACATAATCGTAGATATCGGAAATTAGCCGTAGGTGACTCATGGTCCAAGCGACGTATCGGGGGTCGATACGAGATTTTGAGCTGTTCAAAAGTTTGTGGGAATCCCCCGGCATCTGTAAAAAATCGTCTGAGTCTGGTCTCCATCACAAACTCGCTCAATCACAATCGTGTGGTCCGTGTCAAAGACGTATGGTCCGTATCAAAGCCGTATGCCCCGTATCAACGTTGTTTGGTGCGTAAGCCTGCCGTACGGACCGTATCTATTCCGTGCGGAAAATTGGCAACGGTCGAGTTGGCAACCGCGTGTGACGCTCACCGCTTCCCCCAGAACCACATGGCTTACTCGCTAGGACTCACCAGGGCAGAGAATATAGCTACAGTCAACCTATCATTGTGTACTTTCCTTCTCGAGAAAGCTTGTGTTGCAGACAGTTCAGAACTGTTCGTTATTTTCGTCTGTCACAATCCTTTCTATTTTATTTAGTCAATTGAAAGTATTGTGTTAAGTAGTTGAATGATGGGAAGGTGAGCGGGAGAGGGAGAGAGAGAGAGACAAGGTGGTGTGACTTGGTAGTGAGTGTGGCGCGTGGCTGGCCCCCTTACATAGGCCTCGCGGGATTCGTTGCCTCCTGCCTAACACTGCCTACTAGGCGGATGCTTACTGGGCGACTGTCGCGCGCCCTCGTGCCATTCTTGCGAACTGGGACTCCAGCCAGGAGGTCCATGGGAATATCCTTGTCAGATCCTTCCCAGACAGCATACTCTAAGCATCTCCCTTGAACTGTCCCACACTCTTGTCTTAGAATCTTTCTCTCCTACTGCCTCTATCATTTCCACTACTTCCTCACCTTTTATTAATATCAATTCCCCTCTGGTTCTCTGCATCCACACCTTGAATTGGTGGCCAGACTGTATTATATGCTGGATCTCACATTTCTTATGTACTAGATTAAGGTTGAAGATAGTCATTGTCTTTTTGGGAGATTGTATTGCTCAGACTGTCTCCATCAATCACTAATGTTTCTGCAGGGTTAAATAATGCTAGACTAGGGATCAGGTACATTGCTGTTGGTGTTTTCAATGTGTGTAGGCTACTTTTGAGCTACACGACACTACGGATTCTGTGGGTTACCTGGGTGGATCTTTTGTCTGTGTACCTTGGAGTTTAGACTGTGTAGTGTGTGAGGGCTGCTTGCCTAATCCACCCAACACTGTTCTAACTCTATTTGCTTTTACTTTTGAGGGTCGCCAGGAGGATACTCGATACTTGTGATCGGGAATCCTCAAGAGAGCACCCCTTCATATTAACGTAATCAGGCCGCACAGACCCAAGGTCCACACTAGGCTAGGAGCTGCCTTGCTCCACCAGAATTCTGTACCTTTGCGCATCCCAGCTAGACTTTGTTAACCCGGGTAGACATTAGCTGGATTAGATCATATACTCTTTTATGCATACCCATTATTTTTACACAAGCATTTTGAGGTCTAGGTTGCTGTAGAGAGACACAACCAGCATAGACCGGTTTTGTTAATAGGAGTACTACTTTTTCGTGGCCAGCATTATTACAGTTGCACCGCTTATAATATTCTTGTGTCCAATAACATTATATGTCCAGCCTTTTTGTGTATTTAGCCTACACGTGCATTGTCCTGCCTCCTGCTATTTTGTGGTTCCATTTCCGATACGTTCTTCTTAGTAGCATCCAACATTATTCAGAAGATTCCTTGTTCGGTGCTTGACGACTTTACAACACTTTCTTTCATAAAGGAGTGACAGATATTATTGATTAACCCTTAAAAAGCGGCTCACCACATAAGTCGTTTTTAATAAAGCTGGACTATGTGGCGGCGCTCGACATAGGTCGAGTGGCAATTTCAGTACGTAATGTTGCTGAGAGAGAGAGACAAGTGGTGGCAGGAGACTAGCGAGCGTATGACTGCTCCAGACCACCGCGGCGAACCTACTGACACGAATCTCAGCTCCCTCCTCCTTCTCTCACTCGCTACATACTGAATTATATGGGGAAAGTACCGAATTACATGCTTTTTGCACTCGCGTTGCACGGTTATTGCAAGAAAACTATCCATCATACAAGGATCGTTATGGTGTCATTCGAAAGCTCTGTTTATGCCCTTTCAGGGATAGATACTTGTTTTACATTCTGGGTCTTATTTAGGCATGAAAATGATCACGTAAACAGCCCTATTTTGGCTAAAAACACCCCGCTGGGCGGTACATATAAATAAACCGCATAGGCCGCTAAAGAAGGGTTAAAGTAACGTTAAGTAAACCTTCTTCTTGTTTGCATTAGATCACTCTTGTGATTTAATTAAGTTAACTATATTTTCCTTGTGTACCATAACTAAGCAAACATATGTTGTAGGTAATAGGCTGTTTCAGAGAACATCAGCCTATAGTAGAAGCACATAGATACTGAGAGTTAAGATACCCCGCTATCGCAGATATAACTCTGGAGGGTATATGTGTTCTTTGTTTGATGGGATTATATATCAGGGGTTGGATCTAGCGTTTCCGTTGTTGCATTTATGCCAGTCTAGTCCAATGTATAAGAGCCACTGATTTATACGAGACCCGATCGTAACAAATGGCGACCTAGCTCAGGATTTGGTGAACTGACATATAATTGCAGGTTATTGTGCAGATTTTTCTCACAGTTTAGGCAGTGAACATTTGTTGATTTTGTGGAATATTTTTTGAGGACATGCAAGAATTATTTTTTTAGCAAAGTAATATAGCACTTAAGCTGTCTCCGAGAATTTTTTATTGTGAATATTGTGGTATAAGAGTTTGGGGTACTTCTTTTTTGTGTATCAAAGTGAAAAATCTTCAGTGAGCATCATGTCTTATAGCGGATCAGTGCAGGATGAAGACACAGTCCGTGATGTAGAAGCTGAGGAGCAGCAGCATGGGCAGGTTGTTAACTTGGTGAACAGTAAGGAGGATGCAAGGAATTTTTTACAATGGCCTGTTACTTCCGACCGGTTGGTGGGTATGAATCGGTACGGTCTCCAGTGCTTAGCCACAGCTATCGGTCATGTATGTACTAGTGGCATGACCAAGGATGACCTGATGACGTGTGTGCTGGATGGGGTGACTGGCGTACGAGGTAGGGTGAATGCTCAGAGCCCTTTGGCTGAGCTTCCCCTTCACTCGACTCCCAATCCTCCTATTGGAGTACTGACCCTGAGCACGCTTCCGCAGGTGGGTAGTGACTGGCAGGGTGGTTTGCCCCTGGGGGGATCACCGGGTATTTCTAACATCATTGCATCTCCTCCTCCTCCTCCTCAAGGTTTGGCCCCGGAGATGCTCTTTCAGCTCGAGATGGCAAAGATGCAACATCAGAGTCAACAGCAGATAGAGCTAGCTAAGATAGAAGAGAGAAAAGAGCTGGCTAGGATGCAGCATCAGACGAGGGAAGCTGAGCTTAGGACTGAACTAGAATCTACAAGATACTGTGCCGACAAGGATTTAGAGAAGTCTCGTGTTGAGACGACGGGACAGCGACTCGGTACTGAAAACCGTGCGCATGATCAATCTCTGTCGCACCTTCTCAAACTGGTCCCTGTATTTGACGAGTCTGGTGTCACAGAGTTTTTCAATAGATTTGAGAAGAAGTGCCGGGAGCATCAGTGGCCTGAAGTTAAGTGGGCGGCCCTTGTGTCCTCTAGACTCGTAGGTAAGGGGCTCAAGGCTTACGATGCACTGCCTTTGGAGTCCTGCGTTGTTTATGAGGAGCTCAAGGAGGCTGTCCTGCGGGCATACGAGCTACAACCCGAGACATATAGGTTAAAGTTCCGGGGTGTGACTAAGGGGCGAGACAGTACCTTCTTGGAGGACGCCCGGGACCTGTCCGACGCTATGGGAAACTGGCTCAGATCAGAGAAGACAACTACGTTTGATGAGATGAAACAGTTGATGCTTCTAGAGCAGTTTTATAAGTGTACGGGCGGCAACTTGACTTTAAACCTTAAAGAGAAGAACCCAAGAACTCTCGTAGAAGCAGCAGAGATGGCTGATCTTCGGTTGTCACTAATTCGGGGGTGCGGCTCTGCACAGAGAAACGATGTAGGCGTTAAGGAGCGTTACCCTCCCCCTTCCCGGAATATGGACACACATAAATTTAAAAGCAATGACACCAAGACTGATCACAAACCTAGCACCGCCCCGTTTAAGAAGGGTCAGGGGACTTTTACACCTCAGTATAAGTCCAAGGGGAAATTTGAGTGTTATCACTGTCACAAAGAGGGGCACATGGCAAAAGCTTGTCCGAGCAGACCTCCCACGGCGGCTGTGTCATTGGCTCGCAGCATTGGGGTGTTCCATAAGTCTTCTGTGTTTGCTGGAGGCATTAGATCAGAGGATGGAGCACCGCCAGTGAAGAAGGATCCGGAAGGCTCTAACCCTGTCCGCGATGCCTTTTGCGACCATAGAGGACATGGCTGCGTGAAGTGGGGGGGCAAGAAGCACGGGGTACAGCTTTTGCGTGACACAGGTGCCTCTCAGACACTCTTGAAGAATTTCACTGGTAGACCCATAAACGCGGCGCAGGTAGTTGTGGTGCAGGGAGTTAATGCAACTAGGTCATACCCGCTTGTTAGAATGGAGCTTGAAGTTGACGGTGTGACTCGCGAACTGGATGTGGGAATCGTGGAGATATTGCCTGTTGGGGGCATCGACCTCCTTCTCGGCAATGACTTTGCGGTGCCTGCTTCTAAGGTTTCACCCTTAGTCGTTGCCGAGGAGCCGGCCGACGTGAGTAGGGAGGAACAGGAGTGGGTTGAGAATGTCAGGTGCAACCAATGGCGTGTGTTGTAACCAGATCTCTCGCATCCAGGGAGTCACAGCCTAACCAACAGTCTTCAAATAAGCGGAGGAACGGTCACGAGAAGGTGCTGAAAGCTGATACGGTGGAGAGTCTAGTACCAGCAGCGCTTCTCGGGGACTCAGTATTAGCACCGTTATTAGAGTCTGGAGAAGCACCACCACCTGTCACTGAGAGTGTAGAGGCAGGGCTTAAAGAGACTCAGAGGCAGCAACGGTATACACGGAGAGAGCAACGGGATGCAAAGTTCGATGTTGGGGGAGGGCATGAGTTGTTTCGCAAACACTTAGACAGGCTAGCTCCCTCAGATATTCGCAAATTGCAGCTAGAAGACCCGGAGGTTCTAAAGTGTAGTAACGGTGCTGTCGAACTCGAAGAGGACAGGAATGCAAAGTCTGGAGATTTTTTTTGTCATTGATGGCATCTTGTATCGGCGATTCCAAGGCCCGCAGAGAGGTTGGGAGGGTGGGTCAGGAGTGGTAGACCAGCTGGTCATACCGAGGGTATGCAGGGATAGCCTACTAAGGTTGGCTCATGATGTACCGCTGGCGGGACACTTGGGTCCACTTGGGGACACTTGGGTAAGACGGTGGCGGCTTTGGGGAAACTGTTTTGGTGGCCTGGTTTGAGAGCACAAGTGGTGTCATGGGTGGCAATGTGCAGGGTGTGCCAAAAGGTCGGGAAACCTAACCAGTGCATCCCAAAGGCTCCGTTACACCCAATTCCCGTCAGCGGGCCTCCCTTTAGTAAAGTAGTAGTCGACATGGTTTGCCCCCTCCCCCCCACAAGTGCCGGAAATAAATATCTCTTGACAGTCATGGACGTAGCAACTCGGTACCCAGATGCATACCCGATGAGAAATGGTTTGGCGAAGACGGTGGTCCGTAACTTGCTATTATACTTCTCCCGGTACGGATACCCGCAGGAGTTACAGTCAGACCAAGGATCGAATTTCACCTCCAACTTGTTCGTTCAGACAATGAAGCAGCACGGGATAGTCACTGTAGTGTCATCTGCTTATCACCCAGAGAGTCAGGGGGTGTTAGAGAGGTGGCATTCCACTCTAAAAAGCATGCTTCGCTGCTATTGTCTTGAGAACGGCAAGGACTGGGATCTTGGCCTGCCGTATGTGTTATTCGCTGCACGAGAGGTACCTGGGGAGAGTTTGGGGTTTAGCCCTAATGAGCTTGTGTTTGGATACCGCGTCAGAGAGCCTCTCCACATGGTAAAGGAGATATGGGAAGGCACCGCTAAACCATGTTCTATGCTTAAGTATGTCCTTGAGAGTAGAGAACGAATGTTGCGTAGTCTGGAGTTGGCTGGCCGCAATCTGGTAGGCTCTCAGGCCCTCATGAAGGACAGGTACGACCACAAGGTGAAACTCAGGGAGTTTCATGTGGGTCAGGAGGTGTTGATACTACTCCCTCTTGTAGGTCACCCCTTATCCTCAAAGTACGCTGGTCCTTATAGGGTAGCAGAGAAGCTCTCGGACTTAGATTACCTGGTGGCCACTCCAGACAGGCGTAAGAGGAATCAGTTATGTCATGTCAACCTTTATGAAGGAGTATGTGAGGCGCCCACCTGAGCCTCTCACTGTCCCCGTGATGACTTTCAGCAGTCAAGGTGGAGAAGGAGAACGGGACAGTCATGCGCAGGTGGATGACAACTGGGATTATCATGTTTCTGCAGATCAGTGGGCGGGAAACACGAGACAGGTGGCTCATGAGGCTTTGCAACACCTACCTGAGCAACAGCGTGTGGCTGTCGAGCGCCTATTCGGTTTATACCCTACTGTATTTGCGGAACACCCAGGCCTCACTACTCATGAGGTGCACGACGTTGACGTCGGAGACCACCCACCTTCAAATCAGTGCCCTATAGGGTGCCCCCTATTAAACTTCCGGCCCTCCGGGCGGAGTTGGAGTATATGTTGCAACAGGAACTGATCGAGAAGGGGGCGGTAAAGTGGACATCTCCCGTAACGCTGCAACCTAAGCCGGATGGCAAGGTGCGCTTCTGTGTTGATTACCGCAGGCTAAACGGCTTGACTCCCACCAACCCATATCCTCTTCCCCGGGTCG
Source organism: Paralithodes platypus (assembly GCA_032716605.1). NCBI lineage: Eukaryota > Metazoa > Arthropoda > Malacostraca > Decapoda > Lithodidae > Paralithodes > Paralithodes platypus. The sequence goes on from CM064575.1 coordinate 42,825,865, forward strand.
ATGACTGTGTAGACAAGATTGGCAGGGCCAAGTTCTTGACCAAGGTGGACCTGGTAAAAGGTTACTGGCAGGTGCCTTTGTCTGAACGGGCGAAAGAGGTGTGTGGTTTTGTGGTGGATGGTGCTACATATCGTTGTAGTGTCATGCCGTACGGTCTAAAGAACGCACCAGCAACCTTCCAAAGCTTGATGAACGAGTTGGTGGCTGACATTCCGAACTGTACCGTGTACCTGGACGACGTCATTATCTACGATGACGATTTCAAGAGCCACTGTGAACATGTAGAATCCCTATTTAAGAAATTAAGCGAGGCAAACTTGGTGGTCAACCTGGGAAAGTGGGTTTTTGTGCAGGCTACCGTGCAGTATCTGGGGTTCATGGTGGGTTTGGGCCAGGTGTGCCCCCCACAGAACAAGATATTGGCTATTAACCACTTCCCCAGGCCGTCCACCAAGAAGCAGATCATGAGGTTTTTGGGCATGATTGGTTACTACCGCCGCTTTATAAACGGCTATTCTACTGTGCTGGCTCCTCTGACGGACCTATTGGCCAAAGATAGAAAGTTTAAGTGGGCGCCTGAGTGTGAGAGGGTTTTTTTGCTAGTAAAACACCTGTTGTGTACTCACCCAATCCTCAGGGCCCCGGACTTTAGCCGACCATTCCAGCTGGCAACTGATGCCAGTGGTGTGGGGGCTGGTGCCGTTCTGATGCAATCAGACGAAGATGGGCTGGAGCACCCAGTCAGTTTCTTCTCAAAAAAGTTCAACTCGGCGCAGAAGAACTATTCAGTAGTTGAGAAGGAACTGCTGGCGATTGTGCTAGCACTCAGGCACTTTGAGGTGTATGTTCCAGCCTATGGACCAGTTGTGGTGATCTACACCGACCATCACCCCCTCAAGTTCCTGAATCAATTCCATAACCGGAATATGAGGCTGACCAGGTGGTCATTAATGTTGCAGGAATTCAACTTAGACATACGCCATATTGCCGGTTCTGAGAATGTGATTGCAGATTGCTTATCGAGGGTGGAAGACCCGGGGTAGATCATCACAAGGGTAGCCTCCTACTTTGGTTTGATTAGTATGTTTACGTCTGGTGCTTGTTGGCTCGCGTGTGTAGCCCAGCGTATTGGGTCGTAAAGTAGGAGTTGCTGTGTTGGTATAGAAGTAAAAACTAGGCTTGCCCCTGTAGTGCAGCCACCATAAACATATTAAAAATATAAGAATCCTATAAAACCTCTTTCTTTGATAGTCAAATTATATTTAAGTATGTTATAGCAGAAATTCTGAGTTGTACTCCTCTCAGAAGGCTGGGCTAGTGAAACTCGCTCTTATGAGCATAACTATGTAATTTAATCTATTGTGTTGGGAAGGGTTGTTAATTTATATATTGTGTTATTTTGATGAGAACTGTGCTTTACATTTCATTGTCGCTGGGTGGCTAGGAGTGGCGAATTTTGTATGGGTTCTGCGTGTCAGATTTAGAGCTCATAGTTGGAGCCTCTTACAAATCTTGGGTGGGGTGTGACGCTCACCGCTTCCCCCAGAACCGCATGGCTTACTCGCTAGGACTCGCCAGGGCAGAGAATATAGCTACAGTCTACCTATCATTGTGTACTTTCCTTCTCGAGAAAGCTTGTGTTGCAGACAGTTCAGAACTGTTCTTTATTTTCGTCTGTCACAATCCTTTCTATTTTATTTAGTCAATTGAAAGTATTGTGTTAGGTAGTTGAATGATGGGAAGGCGAGCAGGAGAGGGAGAGAGAGAGACAAGGTGGTGTGACTTGGTAGTGAGTGCGGCGCGTGGCTGGCCCCCTTACATAGGCCTCGCGGGATTCGTTGCACCTGCCTAACACTGCCTACTACACGCCTACTTACTGGGCGACTGTCGCGCACCCTCGTGCCATTCTTGCGAACTGGGACTCCAGCCAGGAGGTCCATGGGAATATCCTTGTCAGATCCTTCCCAGACAGCATACTCTAAGCATCTCCCTTGAACTGTCCCACACTCTTGTCTTAGAATCTTTCTCTCCTACTGCCTCTATCATTTCCACTACTTCCTCACCTTTTATTAATATCAATTCCCCTCTGGTTCTCTGCATCCACACCTTGAATTGGTGGCCAGACTGTATTATATGCTGGATCTCACATTTCTTATGTACTAGATTAAGGTTGAAGATAGTCATTGTCTTTTTGGGAGATTGTATTGCTCAGACTGTCTCCATCAATCACTAATGTTTCTGCAGGGTTTAATAATGCTAGACTAGGGATCAGGTACCTTGCTGTTGGTGTTTTCAATGTGTGTAGGCTACTTTTGAGCTACACGACACTACGGATTCTGTGGGTTACCTGGGTGGATCTTTTGTCTGTGTACCTTGGAGTTTAGACTGTGTAGTGCGTGAGGGCTGCTTGCCTAATCCACCCAACACTGTTCTAACTCTATTTGCTTTTACTTTTGAGGGTCGCCAGGAGGATACTCGATACTTGTGATCGAGAATCCTCAAGAGAGCACCCCTTCATATTAACGTAATCAGGCCGCACAGACCCAAGGTCCACACTAGGCTAGGAGCTGCCTTGCTCCACCAGAATTCTGTACCTTTGCGCATCCCAGCTAGACTTTGTTAACCCGGGTAGACATTAGCTGGATTAGATCATATACTCTTTTATGCATACCCATTATTTTTACACAAGCATTTTGAGGTCTAGGTTGCTGTAGAGAGACACAACCAGCATAGACCGGTTTTGTTAATAGGAGTACTACTTTTTCGTGGCCAGCATTATTACAGTTGCACCGCTTATAATATTCTTGTGTCCAATAACATTATATGTCCAGCCTTTTTGTGTATTTAGCCTACACGTGCATTGTCCTGCCTCCTGCTATTTTGTGGTTCCATTTCCGATACGTTCTTCTTAGTAGCATCCGACATTATTCAGAAGATTCCTTGTTCGGTGCTTGAGGACTTTACAACACTTTCTTTCATAAAGGAGTGACAGATATTATTGATTAAAGTGACGTTAAGTAAACCTTCTTCTTGTTTGCATTAGATCACTCTTGTGATTTAATTAAGTTAACTATCTTTTCCTTGTGTACCATAACTAAGCAACCATATGTTATAGGTAATAGGCTGTTTCAGAGAACATCAGCCTATAGTAGAAGCACATAGATACTGAGAGTTAAGATACCCCGCTATCGCAGATATAACTCTGGAGGGTATATGTGTTCTTTGTTCGACGGGATTATATATCAGGGGTTGGATCTAGCGTTTCCGTTGTTGCATTTATGCCAGTCTAGTCCAATGTATAAGAGCCACTGATTTATACGAGACCCAATCGTAACACGCGCGTCTAGCCTCAATCCGGTTGCACGTCTCATGGCGTCGATACAATTCTTCTGAGTTGTATCGCAGTCTTTTGGGTCGTATCTTTTCCGTGGACTAGTCGTGTACCCTTCGCACGACTTTTCCTATCTTCTTCGTAGCATTCGTTTCTCCACCGTATCTGCATCGCTAGTCTTATCAAGTCGTGCGGAAGAGATACGGTAGAGATACGACTCTAACTATGCCAGCCATTTTCGCCGCAATCTCTAGTAAATTCGGCAAGACACAGGATTTGTATTTGTCATGGGTGTTCGTGCCAGTCTTGAAGGGGCTGTCATGTCAGTGTGCAACGACCTTTACTCTCTCTCTCTCTCTCTCTCTCTCTTCCCAGGGCTTCATGTTTGATGCCACTTCTTCCGTATGTTGAGCATATTGAGAGCTTCGATCAAAGTTTTAGTTTCAGTTATTTACGGTGACTTTCAGCATCACCCAAAATAAACATGACAATTGTTCAATAATATCCTTATCAACTTCCATATACGAGTATGTTACAAATTTCCCAATATTACCATAGGCATAACATTGAGCAGGATTTTGGACTACCTCTGAACCTATGCACGTCTTTGTTTTCCCAATAGCTTCATGGTTTTCCTTTTTGTATTACATTTGAGGGTTATTAGTGTTAAGAATAATATATCATAATTATCTATCAATCTCCTTGTATACCTTCATATTATCAGTCTTGATTTTGTATATTGTTATTATCACTCTTTCTCGTACGTTACAGATATATTTACATATTCTTTACAAATTAGAACATTTCCTCCAACAATTTTCTTCACGCTAGTAGCATATTCAATCGATTAATACCTTTATTTACACAATACATTTACACAGAACGATGCATCAGTTCAATAGTAACATATTAAATTCAACATAATATGCTTGTGTCTTTACTCCCTTAGTCAAACATGATCGAGACACATGCCACGGAAAATATATATATGAGGAAATACTGGGAAGGCAATGAATCATGTAATGTTGGAACTCTGCCAACACCACAGCTACCACCCTTACCCTTCAACACCAATATATTATTCATAGGAGGGGTACCCGGCGTTGCCCGGGTTTAAATTCTACTACCATAATCACCATCATCAATCACTACTACCACAATCATCACAATACTACTACTACCATAATCACCGGCCTCGACCTCCCTGTGCCTCATTAAACGGCGACCTCGATTCCGGCCGCTAAATGACCTCCGATTTTGGATCTGACCTCATCCGTACCCCCATTTTGGGGGGCTGCGAACAACTTTCGTTCCATACACCTTTTCGATCGGAGGCCTCCTTCTGCCCCAAACGGCCCTTTTTTTCGCCTTTTTTTTTTGCTCCCGTATACTACATAAGTTCTGCCGAAAATTTTATTAAACAAAAGTGTCTCTGATTTCCACTAAACTCGCCTAAAACCATCTCCAAAGCCTGGGCTTACCAACGGTGCCCCACACTCCCACCTGGCACCAACACTGTGGGAGGAGTTTAGTAACAAAGGTACAAAGGTCGGGTAACTGACAAAGAGATAAACATTGACCTTTATTTATTAAGATAAGAAGGACATATTATAATGGTATCGACAGATGGCTGGAACATGCTACATAACTGAACAAATCGCGTCACTCATAAAGAATCAAGGCCCTCTATTGATGTTAAAGTAAATTAAATTAAAATAAAGTAAAGTAAAGTAAAATAAAGTGGAATAAAGTAAAGTAAAGTACATGTATTGTCATAATAGTAATTACATATATAGCGGTTACAATGTTATATAAGTCTGACCTAGTCTACTGAGCCAAGGCTCCTGAGCAGACACAAGACATATTCTGATTAGGACAAAAAACAAACACAGCAATAACTAATATAAATACCACTAAATGTAAGTATCTATAAACGCCAACACAGTTTTCAAAATTAAAGTTTACAAAATAAATTTAGTTGGTTTAACCCTTAAAAAGCGGCTCACCACATAAGTCGTATTTAATAAAGCTGGACTATGTGGCGGCGCTCGACATAGGTCGAGTGGCAATTTCAGCACGTAATGTTGCTGAGAGAGAGAGACAAGTGGTGGCAGGAGACTAGCGAGCGTATGACTGCTCCAGACCACCGCGGCGAACCTACTGACACGAATCTCAGCTCCCTCCTCCCTCTCTCACTCGCTACATACTGAATTATATGGGGAAAGTACCGAATTACCTGCTTTTTGCACTCGCGTTGCACGGTTATTGCAAGAAAACTATCCATCATACAAGGATCGTTATGGTGTCATTCGAAAGCTCTGTTTATGCCCTTTCAGGGATAGATACTTGTTTTACGTTCTGGGTCTTATTTAGGCATGAAAATGATCACGTAAACAGCCCTATTTTGGCTAAAAACACCCCGCTGGGCGGTACATATAAATAAACCGCATAGGCCGCTAAAGAAGGGTTAAATCAGAGTACGTAGGATGACTCGATTTCAAATACTATAATCAATTCAATACATCAGGGTAATAAGACAAACAAAAGTGAAATATGGAAAATAAGTATGCTCACAAAAATGTACATGTATCATATACAAACGATATCGTTCACTACAATTCTTTCTGTACAGAGCATCGGGGAAAAAATGAAAACGGTAAACTTAACCATCAGTGTTCGAGGGCGGGTGCCCAACCCCGAAAGGAGTTGAAATAGGGGAGCTATCCCCCCGCCAAAGGCGGCTTTCTAGGGCCTTTCCTAGCTGATGCTAAGAGGATTGGGTTCTAGTCATGTGGTGATGGGCTGGTCTATCCGAGTGAGAACTGAGCGATCTCTGCCATACCCATAGCTTACTCTGACTGTTTCTTTTACTTATATATCTTCTAGATCTCAAGTGGCGGCGTCTTTTCCGTGGATTGACCTCCCTACTGCCAACCTAGAAGTTGGCAGATTGGCAGCCAAAGCGTCACATTTTTCCCTTACCCCTCAACTTTCCCTTCATAATTACCGAGGGGCACAGGGCCTTGGGTGGAGCTTTGGTTTCCCGGGCGTTTCCGCACCTTCCTCAGCTCCCTGCCTTGGAGTGGCTTCGGTCACCCAGGCTTTGTTAGTGGTAAGCAGGGAGGATTTTGTGGGGGCGCTCGTTTATGGCCTTGGCCTTGGTCGAGACCTTGGGGCTGTTCGGCCAGACAGCCTGGGGTACAACAACAACAACAACAACAACCATCACAGTGTTCGATCTTTTCTGAGATTGTTACTAGTTTTCTGTGAACTTCATAAAGTTATGAACACCGGGTGTCATGCAATTTCAATATTTGCCGACGATACAAACAGTTCCAACAAATTATATTATCTATCACAGATAGCAATATTTTCTGACGATACAAATAATTCAAACATCATAATCAAAACTAACATTTCCTGATCTTACCACCCTAGCAATATAAGTCGCCCGCCCACTATATCTCTGCAGGATATTAGTGCCATACATTCACAATTAACAGCATCATTATTTACAAAATATTCGTTTTAGCCGAGTAACCAAGATGGAAACCTGGCATTTTACCGTCAACTATAAAATAAAAATAAAAAGGAAGATTAATGTGCTTTACCGATGTCAAGCAATATCCTGTACATGGACTTGTGAAATAACTATGGTTGCCTTGGTGTTTCACGGTTTGGGTTATCTTAGCCTACCTCAGCTGGTGGTTAACACAACCACCACACTTCTAACCCTTCTACCACCAAAGCACCACCACTAATCTTCCACCTACTAATTTCCAAAGCTTTTACCACCAAACCATCACCACCACCACACCTCCGTACCTTATAACTTCCACCTCTTCTACCACCACACCATAACACCTCCACTTCTACCCCAAACACAATTGTTTACGCAACACAATCATACCCTTCACCGTAATACACACTGATCCTCACCACCACCAGACGTCCACCCTTTCTCCACCACATACTTTCACCACCATCACCACCACCACCACCCAGACCCCACCTTCACCACATCTGGTAATTATAGTCCTGGGAGACCTGCTTATTACACCACATTGTAGCTAATTTTCATAATTTCCTAACAATGTCCCTCCTTTCTCCACAGTTTCTCATTTCCACCTAAAAGTTTTAGTTTACCTTCTGTTCTCAGCCTGTAGGTGGATGGAGACAAATAAATAATCCAATACAAATGTTCAACAAGGTAGAAATAACGAGTGGTGTTCACACAATTTGGTCCATGGAAATCTTGTTCTAATTTAGATTATTATTCTCCCCAAATATGTAAAAATAAAACAAAAAACAAAAAAACATGTTCATATTACTTTGGCACTAGAACCAAGCTGTATTCAGATAATTGGGTTTTGACAATTCCTGGCTAATTTCAAATATTATTTTATCTGTCTGCGAACAATAATGTGTTCCTAAAATTTGTGACACCAGCCGACAGCAACTCTCCGTGTTAACTTCTCTCCATGTTTCCAGCATGTTCTCTTTTTCGTTGTTATAATATATAAACGTTATGTCTTCTGTCTTGCAAATACAACGTATATAGTGTTGTCAACAGCTTCCTAGTGCTGTATTGGTTTTGTTGAATTTACCCTGCTACAAACAAGAGTACACACCTGTGCCGTCATTAACAAACAATTGGTAGAGATCGATAAATGGACTTAGCCTGTCTGTGATATATAAATTGCCCCTCCTCCCAACCAGCACCGCCTTCATCCATATACTTCCTCACTCCATCCTTCCACCTCTCCTTCGGTGTGGTGGTAGAAGAGGTGGAAGTTATAAGGTACGGAGGTGTGGTGGTGGTGATGGTTTGGTGGTAAAAGCTGTGGAAATTAGTAAGTGGAAGATTAGTGGTGGTGCTTTGGTGGTAGAAGGGTTAGAAGTGTGGTGGTTGTGTTAACCACCAGCTGAGGTAAGCTAAGATAACCCAAACCGTGAAACACCAAGGCAACCATAGTTATTTCACAAGTCCATGTACAGGATATTGCTTGACATCGGTAAAGCACCTTAATCTTCCTTTTTGTTTTTCTTTTATAGTTGACGGTAAAATGCCAGGTTTCCATCTTGGTTACTCGGCTAAAACGAATATTTTGTAAATAATGATGCTGTTAATTGTGAATGTATGGCACTAATATCCTGCAGAGATATAGTGGGCGGGCGACTTATATTGCTAGGGTGGTAAGATCAGGAATTGTTAGTTTTGATTATGATGTTTGAATTATTTGTATCGTCAGAAAATATTGCTATGTCTGATAGATAATATAATTTGTTGGAACTGTTTGTATCGTCGGCAAATATTAAAATTGGATGACACACGGTGTTCTTTAGCATGCATAACTTTATGAAGTTCACATAAAACTGGTAACAATCTCAGAAAAGATCGAACACTGTGATGGTTAAGCTTACCGTTTTCATTTTTTTCCCCGATGCTCTGTACAGAAAGAATTGTAGTGAACGATATCGTTTGTATATGATACATGTAAAGTTTTGTGAGCATACTTATTTTCCATATTTCACTTTTGTTTGTCTTATTACCCTGATGTATTGAATTGATTATAGTATTTGAAATCGAGTCATCTTACGTACTCTGAGTTAAACCAACTAAATGTATTTTGTAAACTTTAATTTTGAAAACTGTGTTGGCGTTTATAGATACTTACATTTGGTGGTATTTATATTTGTTATTGCTGTTTGTTTTTTGTCCTAATTCAAATATTTCTTGTGTCTGCTCAGGAGCCTTGGCTCAGCAGACTAGGCCAGACAAATATAACATTGTAACCGCTATATATGTAATTACTATTATGGCAATAAATTGACTTTACTTTACTTTACTTTACTTTAAATCAAAAGAGGGCCTTGATTCTTTATAAGTGACACTACTTTTTCAGTTTTGTAGCATTTTCCACCCATCTGTCGATACCATTATAATATGTCCTTATGAATAATATATTGGTGTTGAAGGGTAAGGGTGGTAGCTGTGGTGTTGGCAGAGTTCCAACATTACATGATTCATTGCCTTCCCAGTATTTCCTCATATATATATTTTCCGTGGCATGTGTCTCGATCATGTTTGACTAAGGGAGTAAAGACACAAGCATATTATGTTGAATTTAATATGTTACTATTGAACTGATGCATCGTTCTGTGTAAATGTATTGTGTAAATAAAGGAATGAATCGATTGAATATGCTACTAGCGTGAAGAAAATTGTTGGAGGAAATGTTCTAATTTGTAAAGAATATGTAAATATATCTGTAACGTACGAGAAAGAGTGATAATAACAATATACAAAATCAAGACTGATAATATGAAGGTATACAAGGAGATTGATAGATAATTATGATATATTATTCTTACCACTAATAACCCTCAAATGTAATACAAAAAGGAAAACCATGAAGCTATTGGGAAAACAAAGACGTGCATAGGTTCAGAGGTAGTCCAAAATCCTGCTCAATGTTATGCCTATGGTAATATAGGGAAATTTGTAACATACTCGTATATGGAAGTTGATAAGGATATTATTGAACAATTGTCATGTTTATTTTGGGTGATGCTGAAAGTCACCGTAAATAACTGAAACTAAAACTTTTATCGAAGCTCTCAATATGCTCAACATACGGAAGAAGTGGCATCAAACATGAAGCCCTGGGAAGAGAGAGAGAGAGAGAGAGCAAAGGTCGTTGCACACTGACATGACAGCCCCTTCAAGACTGGCACGAACACCCATGACAAATACAAATCCTGTGTCTTGCCGAATTTACTCGAGATTGCGGCGAAAATGGCTGGCATAGTTAGAGTCGTATCTCTACCGTATCTCTTCCGCACAACTTGATAAGACTCTAGCGATGCCGATACGGTGGAGAAACGAATGCTACGAAGAAGATAGGAAAAGTCGTGCGAAGGGTACACGACTAGTCCACGGAAAAGATACGACCCAAAAGACTGCGATACAACTCAGAAGAATTATTTCGATGCCGTGAGATGTGCAACCGGATTGAGGCTAGACGCGCGGTTGCCAACTCGACCGTTGCCAATTTTCCGCACGGAAGAGATACGGTCCACACGGTAGGCTTACGCACCAAACGACGTTGATAAGGGCCATACGGCTTTGATACGGACCATACGTTTTTGATACGGACCACACGATTGTGATTTGGCGAGTTCGTGATGGAGACCAGACTCAGACGATTTTTTACAGTTGCCGGGGGATTCCCACGAACTTTTGAACAGCTCAAAATCTCATATCGACCCCCGATACGTCGCTTGGACCATGAGTCACCCACGGCTAATTTCCGATATCCACGGTTATGTTGCCGATTCGCCGTTTCAGGCTGAAATCTCGAGTCGGGAACTTGCTTGGAGGGGCTTTCGTGTCAGTGTGCAACGACTTTAAGAGAGCGGGTGGAGAACACTGAGAAAGGTAAATAAGTGGACATAAAAGAAAGGAAAGAGCCCAACCAATTTACCGTCTTCGCACTTTTTCCAAGTAAATTATTAGATCAACAAAAACAGAATCTATGGTCTATGCTGGAGTTGACCTGGAAAATTAGAGAAGTCAGTAGTTTGAGAGAGAGAGAGAGAGAGAGAGAGAGAGAGAGAGAGAGAGAGAGAGAGAGAGAGAGAGAGAGACAGAGAGAACAGCCCAAGTTTCATAATCTTCTGAATAATGAATACATAATCCAAGCTTACATTACAACCTATCCTGTCATATATTAATTATGACTATCCTAAAATTTGTGACCCATAGCCTATTGTAACTCGGAAAGGGCTGGAACAAACAGCCTGTCAATTACCACACATATTTACCGTTTGCCTCTTCCCATGTAACAGAAATACTACCTCAATTGCTCAAGTCCCTTTTGAGATTTGAGAAGTTGGATGTCGGGATTTCTAGACTAGGCATAATGAAATACTTTAGGTAAATCATGTTTATCCTTAATCTAAATGGATATAATATATCATAACAGAATCTTACCTAACCAATATAAAGCTATGTTTAGCAGGTTGTTATCAACAACCAAATAACCAATCTACCTTTACCTATAGCCTTATTTAGCCTCTTTTAGTCTTAAGATGTCTTTTAAGTATAGAGTGACAGTGAGGAGCAATTACTTTCCCAGTCACCTTATATTGACGTAGGACTGGTTGATTTGACTAACACCATCGTTTAGATTGACCAGATATACCTACCAAGTTCTATGCAAATCCATCAGAACGTCTTGAAGAAGTTATCATACAACTTACAATAAAATATTCTCCATGTGGACAAACACTTTCTATCTCAAACTTGGATTATGTTAGTGATGATGTTGATTAAGTTGATGATAACTGTGATGCTGGCTAAAATAATAATAGTAGGCTAATGTTTATTATAATTATGATATTGATAATAGTGAAGATAATGAGAATATTTGTAATATTTATTTTGGTGGAGTTTCTTGCAATGGTAATAATAATGACTGTGGTAGTATTGTTAGTAATAAGGGAAATATTACCAGTGAAATCATGATAGTGGCGATGATTCAAGTCCTTGGGATGGATATGCAAGTTTCTCTCTGTAGTACGAACATGTTAAATGTACTTTTTCTACATTCATCTTTTAAGTTATAGTTAATTTATCATATCTTTCTTCAGATATTCTCTTTGTGACTGTGATCACATCTTCCCCTATTGCTAATTTTATATCGTTTCTTATATATATATACCGTATATATATATATATATATATATATATATATATATATATATATATATATATATATATATATATACAGTATAAATATCTATATATATATATATATATATATATATATATATATATATACATATAGAGTATATATAAGCTGCTACGTCCACATTTTCAGCAAGTGATCATAGTTGTCGTCATAATTATCGGAGCGTGATATACTTGGGCATGGTGGACATCAACAGAAATAACGGAACAATACAAATGAACGTGCCGCTGGAAATGTCGTTCCTGGTGTAGCATACACGTGAGCCACTAACTGTTTTAATCTCTCAGTGGGGTTCGAACCGCCGACTGTCAGGACGATAGCCGACGCTATGTTGGAGTTGGTTAAAGCGCTGGCTATCGTCCTATCGGTCGGCGGTTCGAACCCCACTGAGAGATTAAAACATTTAGTGGCTCACGTGTATTTGTGATATATGTATATATATATATATATATATATATATATAATATATATATAATATATATATATATATATATATATATATATATATATATATATATATATATAATATATATATATATATATATATATATACATTATATATATACTGTATATAATTATATATATATATATATATATATGTTAGTAAAGCCAGGTAATAAATTTTCTTTAATACATACGAGGTTGAAAGAAATGGACATTTCTGCGTTGGAAATATTATTATTCAAGGTTTCCAGGTCTCTGATGAGTTTTCGCTGGGTGGCAGGAAGTAGATGAATGAGGTTAGCAAAATTCATGGTGGTACAGGGTTACATTAATGTACATGATGATACAGGATATACGACGCGTTTCACTGGACAACCAGCAAGCCTTACACCCTAACATCAACAACCAAACTCTGGACCTTCAGATCCCCCCCCCCTCGCCCCACGGTGCCCTTGACGCAGCCCCCCGCGCTACCTCCTTCAGCTTCGTCTTCTGCCGGCACCACACGTACTACGCAACTTAGGCCACGCCCCTCGACACGCAGCCAATCAGCTTCGACCTCGCCAACCGACCACCACCTTCCCGCATCCAGTGCGCCTGCGTGACGCGGATCTCTCTCTAACACTCCTAGAATACCCCTCCACCAATAGCAGACATTTGCCCCCTGATTTTCACCTCCTCTGATCCTCCACCCTCTATATATACCCTTCCTGTTTACCTTTTATATCATTCTATCCTTACTTGATAATGCTTGTTGTCCAGTGAAACGCGTCGTATATCCTGTATCATCATGTACATTAATGTAACCATGTACCACCATGAATTTTGCTAACCTCATTCATCTACTTCCTGCCACCCCGTGAAAACTCATCAGAGACCTGGAAACCTTGAATAATCGAATTTCCAACGCAGAAATTGCCATTTCTTTCAACCTCGTATGTATTAAAGAAAATATATATATATATATATATATATATATATTTATATATGTGTGTGTGTGTGTGTGTGTGTTCTACCATTAATTTACGAATTTACGATATATTAACAATATATATATATATATATATATATATATATATTCTTTAATACATACGAGGTTGAAAGAAATATATAATATATAATATCGAGGTCATTTTCTAATGCAATCTTATGATTTCCTGTTTTTAGTATTTCAGTATGTTACTAAATACATTTTATACACATGTTTGTTGGTTGTGTTCACCACTATACTGTAGATCCACCTGCGGGTATTCTAATTGACAGTGTTAATTATATTGTTATATGAAGTATAGCTTATTAATATTGTTATTTTTGAAGTAAAAATCCTGTCATCAGCCAATCAACACGCTGCGTTGAACCGTCCCTTTAAACCAGCTGTACCTGACATTCCTGGCGAGTATCAAAACATTGTCACACCCTCCGGTTCGACCAATCAGGAGCCGCCATGGACGCTTCAAACCCAAACACAGCTAGCCGCGCTTACCCGTTTGCCTTTTAAATTGCTCTCGCTCCTTCCACAAACCGTTTCTCCTGGTAGCAATAAGTCTATTTTCCCGGTGAAGCCTCATACTCCCGTAAGCCACTACAAGGCATCTGCAACAAGCTACCAGGAATATATTATGATGATATAAAGCAGGAGGAGAGAGAGAGCAACGTTTATTCAAGCCGCGCGGCTGGGGCCCGGGAGACTGGCTCGACCAATCACAGTGCGCCATTTCGTGAGGCGGGACTATAAAGGGAGGCGGGCGGGACCCCAAACGTCACTTCTGTCACGGGTACCACTGGGCTCACCTGCCAGCAGCCACCTCTTCCGCCCTCACCTGCAAAGTGATGGGAATTTAGACAAGCCTGCTCCAGCCTTCCAGCTCGCTTACCGGCATCCAGTAAAGTCCACCCCTGGCCCAACACAGTTTTCGTCTGCCGACCAGATACACCACAATTATCCTGGTGCTTGCCGCCACATTGCTAGCTTACATACCAACAGCCAAGCAATTCAAGAGAGGCGACAAGTGGTAGATGGGAATGAAGATTTCCAGAAGAGATATTGGGCGGCCTTGGGGTGGTGAAGATTGTTCCAGACAAGAAACCCAATATTTTTTATAAGGACCCTTATGGGCCCGCAACCAACTAAATAAAGAGAGAGAAATGCTAGACAAACCCAGTGGTACCAACCATTAAAAATAGATGTATTCTTATAGAACAAAATAAAGATAAAAGGATTAGACTCATGAATAAATAAAAAGATGCAGTGTTGAGAGAAGATAGCTGTTAATGTTAGACAAGTCTCCATGTCACTTAGCTATCAATAGAATAGGATCTTATAAGGTAATAAATAAAAGCAATTACTAAGGAAAAATCATATGGGAATCTGATTGAATAATTATTAGTGATAACGGGGTTATGAGAATTATTCCAGAATAGGGGATCAATAATATTTGCCGATAGGCTAGGTTAGACCTAGCTTGAGAAATAGTTATGAAGGACTCTAGTCCATTTGATGAAATATATTGTTTTGTTATAAAGGAAACATTGTTATTCAACTAAAGAGATTATTGTACGATCCTGTAATCATTACACAAGTAACAAGTTGAGTCAACTATTGCGAGAGATATTGTAATATTGAAATAAGTTGACAAAGCGTTGATAGATATAGTAGTCATGTTATATTTGAGTTGAACATTGAGTTGGCAATTGTTATTCTGATATACCAAGTGATCAAGTGTAAAATGTTGTAATGATAATATAGGTACTTTTGAAATAGCGGTTATATTGAACTATTTAATGACATATATTAGTTGAAGCTTCATAATATTGAATATAGTATAGGAGTTAAGTTGTATTGTGTTAATTCATCTGTGAGATAGGAATCACAAGTGTGGGACACTCCGGAATAGAGTTAAATTTAAGTAATTGCCTACGGGTACATAATTACATGTTTTGAGATATATGATATATATACAGTAGATAGGTTGTAAATATAGGAACGTCTAGATTAAATTGATTAAAGCCTTGGTCCAACGATTGGACATATTGAGGCGTAGTAAAGTTTGTAAATTCTTTTGGAAATAGTGTGACGCATGTCCACGTGTGAGCATGCTGTACAGAACGCCTAGTCATGCCCCACTCTCGCTAGGATCGTCAGGGCAGGAACTTTGGCTGTAGTCTATGTAGAGTTTCCTAACTTAGTTCATGTGAGCCGTTGTACTATAAGTATTATGAATATGTATTTTGTTTTCATCTGAGTCAACGAGTTCTATTTTATATCATTAGTTATAAGTATTGTGTGTAAAACTTATTTGTAATGATGGGAAGAGAAACAGCCACAGTTGGGGGTCAGTGGGTGCGCCAGGCGGGAGGTGGGCCTAACTCACTCGCATTCCTCCCTCCCTCAGTGCTAGGGGAGCCTTTGTGTATCCCAGAGGAGAGAGAGAAATTACGTAATGGTTGTCAGTGGGCGGTCCTTAGTAGTTCACGTTGGGCTCACTAGAGGGCCGGGTATAAAAGGGAAGTCTAGCCATTTTTTCATCAGAACTCAATAGGCAGAGCGACTTCTCATTTCCCTTGCTAACTATATATATTCTTCTGACTGATGGGAACTTTTTCTACTACCTTACATTCTCATCTCCCCTTTCCTGCCCTGTTTAACTTCCATGGTCCCGTTGGTGCAGAGCTAGTCAGCCAACGTATCGCTTGAGTTCTCACGAGATACTTGCCTATTAGATAGCCTATTTTGGAAGGGTTGACTTAGAATAGGATTGATTTATGTTTGTTGCACTTGTATATGCATTTCCCTGTGTGTTATTATTATTATTCCTGTTTTCTGCTGGTCTAAGTAATGCTAGACTGGGGTAAGGTTTTCTGTGTTACGAGTTGTTGTTTGATGCAGTGGTTAAGCGATAAACCTGCATACTCGTTTCGGTTCAGTGCAACCTAGGTTGTCGTCGCGGGTGACTGTGTTGAGTTAATAATTTACAGTGCGTGAGGGCAAGAGCCTAACCACCCTGTATTTTATTAACAGTTTGTTTTTACTTTGTCAAGGAGCCGGGAGAAAACCAGATACAAGTGATCTGGATTTCTCAAAGTGCACTTGTTAGTTTTAACGTAATACTTTAAACAGTCGTGAGGACTTCGCTAGGCTACGAGCCGTTTTTGCTCAGTCACTGCTACCTTTTTGTCTACAGTACCCCAGCTAGACTTTACTCGATTAGTAGATACAGAATAGTATTGAAGCTTTCCTTATGTATGATATTGTTTATGCACTATTGATTTCATGTGTTGCAAGCTTGGCTACTTTAGTGATTAGTGGCCCACGAGCACAATCCGAGTAGGCTATTGCCGTTGCATTTGCGGAGTACTTCTTTTTAATGTTTGCCATTTACTATTGCATATTCTTTTCATTATTCTTATGCCAATTTAAGCCTTTAACCCGGGAGCTGCGGGGAGACTCTTAAGAGTTCCCCCGGCGCACTGCGGGAAGACTCTTAAGAGTCAGAGAAAATAAAAATCAACTTTTGACATCGAAAAAAATATATTTTTTTTATATTTTTTTTTTTATTTTTTTTTTTTTTTTTTTTTGGCCCCTGGGCCATGCAAAATCTCAGTCCTCTACCTCCCCTCCTTCCCCACTTTCCTCCTCTCCTTCAGTTATCACCTATTTTCCCTGTTATTCCCTTATTCTGAGGTATATTTTCGTGCTAACATTAGAAATCCGATTGGAGGGTGTGGTCATCACTGATAGCAAGCGAGTGCAAGAGAGAGAGAGAGAGTATCGATCGACGGCGTCACATTGGCCTTGGGGGAAAATTGGAGGGAAAGCAGATTGCCTCACCCATACATTATACAACTCGCGGGCTATATCTCCGATTTTGACCATCCAAACGCTGTTTTCCACTCGTTTTATTGTTGTTTCAGGTTAAACCTTTATAATCAACCAATAATAGGCGCATATGGAAATAAATATTAATGCTATTAATGGCACAATGAATATTTTAGTGACGGAAACACCTCAAATACGTCAGCACAGGGGGACGTTTCCAATTACCCCCATGCGCACTTCAGAGGTTAATAGTATTTAATTGCCAGTGTTTTTGCTTATTGAATTACTGTTCAAAATCCGATACGTACTTCTTACGAGCATCCGAGAAGCATCTAACTTTTTTCAGAAGATTCCTTGCTCGATGCTTAAGGACTATTAATTAACGTAACGTAATAGTGCCGATCCGAAGTAGAGGGTGGAGGACTTCTTAAGTTCATAGTCAAGGGTGGATTACTTCGGCTTCGGCCAACACTATTCTTTGGTGTTGTTGTTTTTTACTTAATTGTTTGATTGTTGACCAGACTAGATAATTCCTGTCTCTTTATTAGTCTGTTGTTGAACATTAGTACCGAGTTCTTGTATACCCCGTTATAGCAGATTGAACTCTGGAGGGTATTGGTGTTTTTTGTTCGGCTGGCAGTACTCAGGGGTTGGGATCGTGTGTTTCCGTTGTGGCAGCGAGCCGTATTCGAGTCCTGATTGAGAGCCCTTGTGTACCCGAGTGCCAGTTCGTAACAAATGGCGACCTTGCTTAGGATTTTGTGAACAGTATACATTTTTGCAGAGTTGTACAACATTAAATTTGTTTGTTTGTATTTTAGCGTGCATATTGAAGAATATATATTTTTTTGTATGGCAATTAGTAAAGCATTTAAGAGACTCCAGTTAATTTAGTAATTAGTGCTTGCATAGGAAGTTTAACACTTTTGTCTCGAGAATTTTTTTGTGGACTTCAGTATGTCGTGCATTAGCACTGACGATGAGCGAGAGATGTCATTTGAAGGTGTGCCGTTAGTAAGCAGTGAGGAGGATGCTAGAGTTTTTGTGAGTAAGCGGTACCACGTGACGGAGGAGAGGCTGACTGGGGTGGATGTTTGTGGCTTGCACCTGATAGCCAAGGTTTTGGGCATTTCCAATGTAGCAGGGATGTCCAAGGGGGAGCTGATTTCCTGGGTGTTGCGTGGGCGACATGGGGTTTCGGAGGAGAGGGCGTTTGGGGGGGTTCCTCCCCAGATCCCCTCTCACTCGACTCGCACAGTGCCGTCCACTCAGTTACCGGAGGTTAGCACTCTCCCACAGAGGGATGAGAATTGGCAGATTGGAGTGCCCTCGGGTGGTGCACGTGGTGGTTCCCCAGTGTTTGCCCCCCCTCCTTCAGTAGTGGCAGCTCCCTCTTCCTGCCTGTCTCCAGATATGGTATTTAGACTTGAGCTTGCTAAGATTGAGGCTAGGAAGCAGGAGAATGAGACTAGGAGGCATGAGATTGAGGTTAGGAGGCAAGAGGATGAGACCAGGAGGCATGAGGCTGAGCTTAGGTACGACTCGGAGAAATATTGTGCTAAATTAGATTTAGATAAGACTCGTGCAGAGTCGACAGGGACTCGGATGGGCCGTGAGGGCCAAGTAAGAGAACAGTCCTTGGCCCACTTAGTCAAATTGGTGCCGGTATTTAGTGAAACTGAAGTCACAGAATTTTTTAATCGTTTTGAGAAGAAGTGTAGGGAGCATAATTGGCCTGAAGAGAAGTGGGCAGCTCTAGTCTCCTCAAGACTTACGGGTAAGGGTCTGAAGGCTTATGATGCACTGCCTTTAGAGTCTTGCATTGACTACCCAGAATTGAAGAGAGCTGTCCTACGGCCATACGAGTTGCAACCGGAAACATATCGATTGAAGTTTCGGGGTGTTACAAAGACTAGGGAGGCGACCTTTCTTGAACATGCCAGGGACTTAAAAGATGCACTTAAAAACTGGACACGTTCTGAGAAAGCTGAGACGGCAGAACAGTTGACTGAGCTGTTTCTGCTCGAGCAGTTTTATTAGTGTACTGGTGCAGAAATGACTTTAAATATTAAAGAAAAGAACCCAAGAACTCTTCAAGAGGCAGCTGAGATGGCTGACCTCAGGTTGTCGCTAATCAGGGGATGTGAATCTGTAAAGCGTGTTGATGCAGTTCCCAAGGGGCGTGATACTCCAAACCCTCGAGCTCAGGACAATCACTATAGATATAAACCTCAGTTTAAAAGCCAAGATACCAGGACTGAACCAAAGACTACAGCCATCCCATTACAGAAGGGTCAGAACTCCGCCCCTTATCAAAAGAGACCGATAGGGGAAGTGGAATGTTTTCATTGTAGAAAGAAGGGGCATTATGCAAAATCTTGTCCTAGTAAGCTGCCAACTGCAGCCGTGTCTTTGGTGCGCAGCATAGGTGTGGCTGAAATGTCGTCTGGATTTACCCAGGGTAGTTTGCCAGCGGCAGGGTCACAGGCTATGTATAAGACTCAGGAAGGCTCGTCCCCTGTCCGTGATGTCTTTTGCGCCCATAGAGGGACCGGTAGGATAAGTTGGGCGGGTTGCCAGCATAAGGTGGAAGTTTTGCGTGATACTGGAGCTTCACAGACACTTTTGAAGAATTTCACGGGGCGACCAATTAATGCGGCACGGGTGGTTGTTGTTCAGGGTATTAATGCGACCAGGTCATACCCGTTGGTTCGTGTGGAGCTGGAAGTTGATGGTGTGATTAAGGACTTAGATGTTGGGATCGTTGAGAAATTGCCAGTGGAGGGCGTCGACCTTCTTCTCGGCAACGACTTTGCGGTGCCTACTTTAGAAGTTCCACCCTTAGTCGTTGCCGAGGGGCTGGCCGACGTGAGTAGGGAGGAACAAGAGTGGGTAGTGAGTTGTCAACGCCAACAGATGGCATGTGTGGTAACTCGTTCCCAAGCATTTAAGGTATCACAGCCTGTTTCCCAGGCCACAGAACAGCGGAGGAAGGGAATTAAGGAGAAGCGGAAGGCTGGGAAAAGTTTGAAGAGTTTAGAACCAGTGGCTCTCCCAAAAGACCCAATAGCAGGACCTTTGACTGAGTCTGTTGTAACTCCAGTGCCTAACACAGTTGATAAAGTAGTGGAGGAGGCAGAGACTCGGAGACAGCACCGTTACCTGCAGCGAGAAAACCGGATGTCTAAGTTGGATGTTGGGGGAGGGCATGAGTTGTTGACCAAGCAGTTAAACATGTTGGCTCCCACAGACATTCGAAAGTTGAAATTAGAGGATCCAGAGGTTTTGCAGTGTACCATTGGGGCTGTGGAGTTAGAAGAAGATAGGGATGCAAATGCAGGGGATTTTTTTTCTTTAATGGAATTTTATACCACCGATATTAAGATCCTAAAAGGAACTGGGAGGGCAGATCAGGTACAGTTGACCAGCTGGTCGTGCCAGAGGGCTGCAGGGAAAGTTTGCTTAGGTTGGCTCATGATTCTCCATTATCAGGACATTTGGGTGCCTTCTTTAAGAAAACGGTGGCGGCTTTGGGGAAATTGTTTTGGTGGCCGGGGATGAAGTCTCATGTGCAGTCGTGGATAAACTTGTGTGATATTTGTCAACGTGTCGGGAAACCGAACCAAGTTATTCCTAAGGCTCCGTTACACCCTATTTCTGTGATTGGGCCACCCTTTAGTAAAATTATTGTTGACATGGTTGGTCCACTCCCTCCCACTAAGGCTGGAAATAAATTTTTTGTTAACCATAATGGATGTTGCCACTAGATACCCCGATGCATACCCTATGAAAAATGGAATGGCTAAGACGGTAGTCAGTAACTTGTTGTGGTACTTCTCAAGGTACGGGTACCCGGAGGAGATTCAGTCTGATCAGGGATCTAATTTCACCTCCAACATGTTCAAGCAAACAATGCAACAGCATGGGATACGAGCAGTAGTATCGTCAGCGTATCACCCTGAGAGTCAAGGGGTGCTTGAGCGGTGGCATGCTACACTTAACCCTTATTTAGCGGCGAGCAACATAAGTCGAGTTAAATAAAGCTGGACTATGTGGCGGCGCTCGACATAACTCGAGTGGCAATTTCAGCACGTATGTGGCTGAGAGAGAGAGACAAGTGGTGGCAGGAGACTAGCGAGCGTATGACTGCTCCAGACCACCGCGGCGAACCTACTGACACAAATCTCAGCTCCCTCCTCCCTCTCTCACTCGCTAACAAACCTCTTAGACTTCTTCCACGATATCCTCAACCTCTACGATGAGAGTAAAGCTGTAGATATTATATACCTTGATTTTCAAAAGGCCTTTGACAAAGTTCCCCACAAACGTTTACTGCTAAAACTAAAAGCGCATGGAATACAAGACGGTGTGTTGAAATGGATAGAAAATTGGCTCAGCAACAGAAAGCAAGGGTAGTCATAAACGGTAAGGCATCTAAATGGACCAATGTAAGTAGCGGGGTACCCCAGGGATCGGTACTAGGACCAATTCTCTTTCTAATTTACATCAACGACATAGATGAGGGTCTCACCTGCACAATCTCAAAATTTGCTGACGATACAAAAATTGCAAATAGCGTACTCTCAAAAGAACAAGTTGACGATATGCAACACAATCTAGATAATTGTCATGTTGGGCCCAAATTTGGCAAATGAGTTTCAATGCGGATAAATGTAAAGTACTACATGTCGGATACCTAAATGAGAAAGCAAACTATCGATGAATGGCACTCAGCTTAAGAATGTAAACAGAGAAACTGATCTGGGAGTAACAATATCGAGTAACCTAAAACCGAGTCAACAATGTTCAGAAGTTGTTAAGAAGGCAAACAAAATAATTGGCTTATAGGCAGTCATTTGAGCATAAATCCAAAGAAGTTATCCTAACCCTTTACAATTCCTTAGTCCGCCCTCTTCTGGAATACTGCGTTCAATCCTGGTGCCCTTATTACCAAAAAGATATAAACAAGCTAGAACGAGTTCAACGTAGAGTTACCAAAATGATACCTAGCCTAAAGAACAAACCATACGAAGAGCGTCTTAGAGAATAAATCTATTTCCTTTAACCCAGCGCAGATTAAGGCGACTTAATTCAAGTGTTCAAAATCATCAAAGGCATCGACAATATGAACTGTAGTAAGTACTTCACTATCGACCAATCTAATTACACGCGGGGAAACGGTTGCAAAATTATTGGTAAATCTTTTAACTCGCACGAATCTAAGAATTTCTTCTTCAATCGAGTTGTCAACTTGTGGAATGGGCTTCCCCGAGACGTTATAGACTGCAGCACCGTTGATTCATTTAAATTCCGCCTAGACAAATATCTCGCATCTGACTGCGTTTGTAAATGAATAACTTTATCCTCCCCTCAGTTACTAACCCATATGTCCCCTACTAACTAGTCCTGCCACGTTAGTGGCAGGGCAGTAGTTTCCCTTCCAATGTTCCCTTACCCACTCTAAACCACTGTTTGGACACTTGATCCTCAGTGTTTTGGAGGACAAGCAACCTAGAAGGGTCACTAGATCTGTTGTTGCTTGATTTCCTTTGTACTCCTTTGTACCTTTGCTACATACTCAATTATGTACTGAAAGTACCGAATTACCTGCTTTTTGCACTCGCGTTGCACGGTTATTGCAAGAAAACTATCCATCATACAAGGATCGTTATGGTGTCATTCGAAAGCTCTGTTTATGCCCTTTCAGGGATAGGTACTTGTTTTACGTTCTGGGTCTTATTTAGGCATGAAAATGATCACGTAAACAGCCCTATTTTGGCTAAAAACACCCCGCTGTGCGGTACACATAAATAAACCGCATAGGCCGCTCGTAAGGTGTTAAAAGCATGCTCAGGTGTTATTGTGCTGACAACGGTATGGATTGGGATCTTGGATTGCCTTATGTGCTGTTTGCTGCTCGGGAGGTACCTGGTGAGAGCCTGGGATTTAGTCCAAACGAGCTGATTTTTGGACACCGTGTCAGGGGCCCCTTTAACATGCTGAAAGAAATTTGGGAGGGGACTGTGCAGCCTTGTCCATTATTAAAGTATGTGCTTGAAAGCCGTGAGTGCATGCTTAAGAGTCTGGAGATGGCAGGTAGAAATTTGACAGAATCACAAGCTTTGATGAAGGACAGGTATGATCGCAAAGTGAGGCTCCGGAAGTTCACTGTAGGACAAGAGGTATTAATTTTGTTGCCTTTGGTTGGTAACCCCCTCTCTGCGAAGTACACTGGACCTTATAAAATTGTAGAAAAAATTTCAGACTTAGATTACCTTGTTGCCACTCCAGACAGGAGGAAAAAGAACCAGTTATGTCACGTGAACCTTATTAAAGAGTATGTGAGGCGCCCCTCTGAGCCTCTCACTGTCCCTGTGTTGGCTTGTTGCGGCCGTGGTGGAGAAGGAGAGGGGGGACAGTCAAGCTTCGGAGGAGGATAGCTGGGATCAATATGTTTCAGCGGATCAGTGGGCGGGGAACTCGAGCCTAAGGGCTGACGAGGCTATAGCTCATTTGCCTGAGCCGCAGTTTGATGCTATCCATCAGTTGTTCGGTTCATACCCCACTGTATTTGCTGAACACCCAGGCCTCACTACTCAGGCTATGCATGATGTTGACGTGGGGGACCATATACCCTTTAAGTCAATCCCGTACCGTCTGCCCCCCATAAAACTACCAGCTCTGAGGGATGAGTTGGAGTATATGCTCGGTAGAGGGTTGATAGAGAAAGGCACAGTTAAGTGGACTTCCCCCGTAACACTGCAGCCTAAGCCAGATGGCAAGGTACGCTTTTGTATTGATTTCCGTAGGTTAAACGGTTTGACTCCAACTAACCCATATCCTCTTCCTCGGGTTGATGATAGTGTTGACAAAATTGGTAATGCTCGTTTTTTGTCTAAAGTAGATTTAGTAAAAGGTTACTGGCAAGTACCTTTGTCCGAGCGTGCTAAAGAGGTATGTAGTTTTGTTGTGGACGGGAGTACCTACCGGTGCAATGTTATGCCTTACGGACTTAAGAATGCACCAGCAACGTTTCAGAACCTGATGAATGAAATTGTAAAGGACATTCCAAATTGCACCGTATATTTGGACGATGTAATCATTTATGATGACGACTTTGAGAGCCATTGTGAGCACCTTGAGACCTTGTTCCGGAAACTTAGTGATGCAGGTCTGGTAGTAAATTTGGCAAAGTGTGACTTCGTAAAAGCCACTGTGCAGTACCTTGGGTTTGTAGTGGGAAGGGGACAGGTGTGCCCTCCTCAGAACAAGGTACAGGCTATCAATAAATTTCCGCACCCAACAACCAAGAAGCAGATTATGAGATTCTTGGGTATGATAGGCTACTACAGACGCTTCATAAAAGGTTACTCAACGGTGTTGGCACCTCTCACAGATTTGTTATCTAAAGACAAAAAGTGTTTGTGGGCACCTGAGTGTGAAAAGGCTTTCACTTTGGTGAAACATTTGCTATGTACTCACCCGATACTCAGGGCCCCAGACTTTAACAGGCCTTTTCAGCTGGCAACAGATGCTAGTGGTGTAGGGGCTGGTGCCGTCTTGCTACAGACAGACAATGAAGGTGTGGAACACCCAGTAAGTTTCTTTTCTAAGAAGTTCAATGCTGCACAAAAGAACTATTCTACAATAGAAAAGGAATTACTGGCGATTGTGCTGTCGCTCAGGCACTTCGAGGTGTATGTTCCAGCCTATGGCCCAGTCGTGGTTATCTACACTGATCATCACCCTTTGAGATTCCTGAATCAATTTAACAATCGCAATATGAGACTGACCAGGTGGTCTTTGATGTTGCAGGAGTATAGCCTGGACATCCGTCATATTGCTGGATGTGACAATGTGATCGCGGATTGTTTATCAAGGGTGGATGATCAGTCGTAGGCTATCACAGGTGTGTGGGTTTGAGTGGAGGAAAATAGGCTGCCCTTATAGTGCAGCCGGGAAAAAACATTTTAAAATATAAAAATCATATAAAAACTCTTTCTTTTGATATAGGTAATCGTATAAGTTTGTCATAGTCCAGAGAGTTTGAGTAGTCCACAAACTATCAAAGGGCTGAGCTGCTGTAAGCTCGCTCTGGGAGCATGATATTGTGTCTTTTTGCTATTGTTGGGAGGAGTTATAAAATGTGATTTTTTTTTTATAATAAGATGTGTTTTGGTGATAAACTCAGCTTTGTTTTAGTGCCATGCGGTCGCTGGGTGTGGGGGGCTTGATGGGGTTCTGTGTTTGTCAGATTTTAGCTCAGGGTTGAGCGAGTAAAATCTTGGGGGAGGTGTGACGCATGTCCACGTGTGAGCATGCTGTACAGAACGCCTAGTCATGCCCCACTCTCGCTAGGATTGTCAGGGCAGGAACTTTGGCTGTAGTCTATGTAGAGTTTCCTAACTTAGTTCATGTGAGCCGTTGTACTATAAGTATTATGAATATGTATTTTGTTTTCATCTGAGTCAACGAGTTCTATTTTATATCATTAGTTATAAGTATTGTGTGTAAAACTTATTTGTAATGATGGGAAGAGAAACAGCCACAGTTGGGGGTCAGTGGGTGCGCCAGGCGGGAGGTGGGCCTAACTCACTCGCATTCCTCCCTCCCTCAGTGCTAGGGGAGCCTTTGTGTATCCCAGAGGAGAGAGAGAAATTACGTAATGGTTGTCAGTGGGCGGTCCTTAGTAGTTCACGTTGGGCTCACTAGAGGGCCGGGTATAAAAGGGAAGTCTAGCCATTTTTTCATCAGAACTCATTAGGCAGAGCGACTTCTCATTTCCCTTGCTAACTATATATATTCTTCTGACTGATGGGAACTTTCTCTACTACCTTACATTCTTATCTCCCCTTTCCTGCCCTGTTTAACTTCCATGGTCCCGTTCGTGCAGAGCTAGTCAGCCAACGTATTATCGCTTGAGTTCTCACGAGATACTTGCCTATTAGATAGCCTATTTTGGAAGGGTTGACTTAGAATAGGATTGATTTATGTTTGTTGCACTTGTATATGCATTTCCCTGTGTGTTATTATTATTATTCCTGTTTTCTGCTGGTCTAGGTAATGCTAGACTGGGGTAAGGCTTTTCTGTGTTACGAGTTGTTGTTTGATGCAGTGGTTAAGCGATAAACCGGCATACTCGTTTCGGTTCAGTGAAGCCTAGGTTGTCGTCGCGGCTGACTGTGTTGAGTTAATAATTTACAGTGCGTGAGGGCAAGAGCCTAACCACCCTGTATTTTATTAACAGTTTGTTTTTACTTTGTCAAGGAGCCGGGAGAAAACCAGATACAAGAGATCTGGATTTCTCAAAGTGCACTTGTTAGTTTTAACGTAATACTTTAAACAGTCGTGAGGACTTCGCTAGGCTACGAGCCGTTTTTGCTCAGTCACTGCTACCTTTTGCCTACAGTACCCCAGCTAGACTTTACTCGATTAGTAGATACAGAATAGTATTGAAGCTTTCCTTATGTATGATATTGTTTATGCACTATTGATTTCATGTGTTGCAAGCTTGGCTACTTTAGTGATTAGTGGCCCACGAGCACAATCCGAGTAGGCTATTGCCGTTGCATTTGCGGAGTACTTCTTTTTAATGTTTGCCATTTACTATTGCATATTCTTTTAATTATTCTTATGCCAATTTAAGCCTTTAATAGTATTTAATTGCCAGTGTTTTTGCTTATTTGAATTACTGTTCAAAATCCGATACGTACTTCTTACGAGCATCCGAGAAGCATCTAACTTTTTTCAGAAGATTCCTTGCTCGATGCTTAACACCTTACGAGCGGCCTATGCGGTTTATTTATGTGTACCGCACAGCGGGGTGTTTTTAGCCAAAATAGGGCTGTTTACGTGATCATTTTCATGCCTAAATAAGACCCAGAACGTAAAACAAGTACCTATCCCTGAAAGGGCATAAACAGAGCTTTCGAATGACACCATAACGATCCTTGTATGATGGATAGTTTTCTTGCAATAACCGTGCAACGCGAGTGCAAAAAGCAGGTAATTCGGTACTTTCAGTACATAATTGAGTATGTAGCGAGTGAGAGAGGGAGGAGGGAGCTGAGATTTGTGTCAGTAGGTTCGCCGCGGTGGTCTGGAGCAGTCATACGCTCGCTAGTCTCCTGCCACCACTTGTCTCTCTCTCAGCCACATTACGTGCTGAAATTGCCACTCGAGTTATGTCGAGCGCCGCCACATAGTCCAGCTTTATTTAACTCGACTTATGTTGCTCGCCGCTAAATAAGGGTTAAGGACTATTAATTAACGTAACGTAATAGTGCCGATCCGAAGTAGAGGGTGGAGGACTTCTTAAGTTCATAGTCAAGGGTGGATTACTTCGGCTTCGGCCAACACTATTCTTTGGTGTTGTTGTTTTTTACTTCATTGTTTGATTGTTGACCAGACTAGACAATTCCTGTCTCTTTATTAGTCTGTTGTTGAACACTAGTACCGAGTTGTTGTATACCCCGTTATAGCAGATTGAACTCTGGAGGGTATTGGTGTTTTTTGTTCGGCTGGCAGTACTCAGGGGTTGGGATCGTGTGTTTCCGTTGTGGCAGCGAGTCGTATTCGAGTCCTGCTTGAGAGCCCTTGTGTACCCGAGTACCAGTTCGTAACAATAGTGACGTGCCTTTGGATCGAAGTCGGAGTGAATCAATGCCTGAATAACGGATATCCAAATAGGTGGTAATGGGAGCTTAAGACTTCCAATGTACAATCTATATTGGGACGACGGTATTATTCAATTTATGGATTGAACTCATTCCGGCCCGAACAGAGAATCGATTGCTATGATGATACATGTTGTAGTACTTATTTTCTTATCTCGAATATACTACTAGAGTGGAGGATAAATCAACAGTCATTTAGAAGTTCGTATACTTTATTTAACATACTTGCTACTACACTAATAACTGTTTCTCTGTTTGGGCCGAGATGAGTTCAAGACACGGATTGAATATTCATCAACCCAACATAGGTTGTACTTTGGAACCCGAGAACTCCTGTTACTCCCTATTTGGATTCCCGATATTCAGGTATTGACTTAAGTCGGCTTCGATCCAAAGGCACGTTATTAGTTTCTAAAATAATATGGTTTTTACCGAGCCCTGCTGTGTCTACTCCAGAGACCAGGGCATTAACGCTCAAAGAGCGGGTGGTGGAGTATATTTCACTGTGCCGCTCAGCGTTTTTTTTTTACCATAAATGGGGTTGTTTCCGTGTTCTTTTTCATGCATAAACAAGACCCAGAGCGTAATACAAGTATGTATCCCTGAACAGGCGTAAATTGAGCTTTCCAATGACACCCGAACCATCCTTCTACGATCACTTGTTGTCTTGCAACGATCGTGCAACCGAAGGGAAAAATTGCTAAAATACGGTAATTTCTTTATATAATTACGTATGTAGCGAGGGAGTGAGGGTGGATGTAAGTGGAGTACATCTCAGTTGGTCCATGGCGGCCATGGCGAGCGGTCATGAGGTAACCCATGCTCCTTCCGTCACTCGTCTCTCTCTCAGAGCCAATATTGTGCCAAAATTGCACTCGGACTTAAGTCGGGCCCCGCCACATAGTCCAAATTTTTCGATACGGACTTAAGTCGGGCCCCAATAGACAAGGGTTAATGAATCATACCTTTATTCACTTATCTAAACAAGAGTTATATTTCTATACTAAACTTCGAAATTATATACTTTTGCCGGGCCTACTATGTCTACTCCAGAGACCAAGGCGTTACTACATATGACCTTTCAATTAATATATCCTCTTAACAATATACAATACATTTACTCATATGACAAGGGCATAGTTACAATTTTACCTCAATTGCCCTTCTAAATACTCTTTGATTATATAATGTCCTTGTTACTTCATACAATACATTTCTTCTAAATGACCAGGGCGTTGTTACAAGTTACCTCGACTGCCTTATCTAAATACTCTTGGATATACGCGTAATCCTATTGCAAACAATTTTATATTCACATATATCACCTGGTCAATAAAAATTATTAACCTAATGTAAGCAGCACCTCAATAACTCTACATGGACAAGGTTCTCCGCTTTTATCCCTTTACATAGATTCTTATGATTACAATATTATCCTGAACTTAACACCCATAACGTGTAACACAGACCGAATATTCCTTTAACTATGATAACAGATAATGTTTCCTTTATAACCATAGATTTCGCTGATCATACGGACTAGTGTCCTTCCTACCTATTTCTCAAACTAAAGCTAGTCTAATGGCAACTATTATTTATTCCATTGAACCTTATAGTTGCGTGTCTGTCCTCAAAAAATTATTCCCTTTTACTTTACTATTAATATCTATGTGCTGTCCTAGCAGATCCTATACTAGTTATAACTAATCGGCATGGAGCCTTCTCTAACAAGAATAACTATTTCCCTCTTAACACATCATCATTTTATTTATCAACAAAAGTCTAGTATCTTTTCTCTTTAGTTTGTTCTATAAGAATACATCAATTATTATGGAACCACTGGGTTAGTCATGCATTTTCTCTCTTTCTTTAAGTGTGGTTCGGGCCCAATATGAGTCCTTTAAAAATATATATTTATGGTATACTGCTAGGTGTGTACTGGAACAATTTCACCACCTCAGAGCTGGGCAATAGCTCTTCTGGAAATTCTCGCTCCTGTCTACTATCTGTCGTCCCTCTTGAATCGCTTGGCTGTAAGTATGCAAGCCAGCGATGTGACGACAGGCGGCGGGATACTGATCGAAGGTATATCCGCCTAGTAGGTGAGAGCGATGCTAGGCCTGAGGTGGTCTTTACTGGAACATTTGGTGAGGGATGGGTGGCTGGAATAAGTGGTTCCGAGTTCCCTTTGGTGCCCAAGCGAGAGAGAGGAAGTGGGTTGCAAGAAGCACACCCAGTGGGTTACGAGAGGTGAATGACCGCTGCAGCCTCCCCCACCCCCTTAATATACAGTAGTCACGCCTCCCTCTCTCCGGCGCTGTGATTGGCTGAGCCGGCCGCTCGGCCACCCGCGCGTCTTGAATTCTCTCTCGCCTCGCCTCCACTCTTTTCTCTTCATAATATGTTCCTGGAAGCTGGTTGCAAATTTCTTTTAGTGGCTTACGGGAGTATAGGGCTGGCACTGATATATTAGACCCATTGCAACCAGAGGAAATGGCCGGTGAAGAGAGCGAGAGCGAGTTTAAAGGTGTGGCGGTACACGTAGCCGTGCCCTCCGAAAATGGAGGCTTCTGATTGGTCGGCCGGGAAGGCGTGGCATGTTTATGACGTGAGCCCGAAGTGTCAAACTCAGCTGATGAAGAGAGAAGGTAAAAGGGGGCGCACTGATTGGTGGATGGCCTTTTTACTTTATCACTCCCTGCGAAATTAAGGCGAGCTCCTGATTGCCGTAATACCTTTCCTCTGAAATCCCGGCCATCACTCTGCCAATCCACCAGTCCACTATGCTCACAAATGCATCTGTGTAACTGGAGTGCAGGATTTTGATTTCCAACTGCAGTTTTAACCAATAGGACTTGCCCGGGTTGACTGAGGAGTTGCTTGAATGCTCGGGTAGTATTTACTCTCTGTCCTTTCTCACCGACCAGGGCTATTAGTCGGCGGAGCTGGTACTGAGGGTCAGAGGGGAGAGGCATGGTGCCTTTCAACTGACAGGCACGCGCTTTGAGGATCCTATTTATACCCTCGTCCAGGTACCTGATTGGTGGACGGCTAATTCTACCACTGCGGGTAATGGTTTCTGCGGGGCCCTTGGGCTTAGATGCTTTGGCTGGACTTTTACCCAGGAAGTTAGACATGCGATTTTCCTTTGATTCATTGAATTTAATTGAGGGAGAGCCGAGTGAGTTTTTATCTTCAAGAAATACATCTTTCTCTTTTCCCTCGGTTCGGAAACACTCTTCCTCATTACTTAGAGTCTTGTTGAATTCTCTCGGGAGATCTGAAACTTCGCTGTCGGGGACCGTAGACTTTTCATCATCTGTATGTTCACAGTAATCTCTTTCCCAACTTTTCGTAGTCTCTTCGTCTCCCCCATTCCCCTGTTGCCCTAACTCAGGGAAACTCTCGTTTGGCTTGCGACTAACAGACCACCAGAACGGAGAGTCCTCGGTATTCCTTCTCAGATTAGGACCTTCAGCATTAGGTCGAGCCGAGGAAGTACTAGGATCACCAGCCCCAAATCCTATCTCCTCCTCACTTTCTTCCTCACTACTCCACTTGCTCAGGTCTGGCGGTAAAATACCTTTGTACCGTTTTGGTATGACAGATAGGGGTAGTCGACACAATACCTCCATGATGCAAGTACAACACCTGATATGGCCCATTTACCTCCACAACCTTGAAGGGGCCCTCGTATTTCTCTTCCAGCTTACCAGCTCGGGTGGGATCATGTCTCTTCACCAGAATATATTCCCCCCGGTAATATGGATTATTTAGAGTATGTTTCTTGGGCTGTTGCTGTGTAATACGGTCATGGACTTGCTGCCATCGCTCCCCTTGTTCCCTCAAATATTATTCTGGTTGGGAATATTTGGTGGAATGAATGGGGTAGGGTAGTAATCGTTCTTGAGGCAGTTTCGGTGTGATTCCAAAAATAATCGCATAGGGAGAATACCCAGTAGTTCTACAAACAGTGGTGTTTATCCCTCAGATGATCTCTGGCAGAAGTTCCGGCCAACCTCGGACTACTTCTTCCCCTTGTGAGCTCAGACTAGCCCATACACAATTCGCTAACACCCTAAGGTTTCTTTCACATACCGCATTCCCCTGGGGATAATACAGGGAGGTGTGTTGGATCTGGTAGCCCAAGGTATCTTCCAAGTGTTGCCAGATTTCGTCATTAAATTTGTTCCCCTATCGCTCAAAATGCATCCAGGGGTGCCATATACCAAAAATTACCTTCTCCAAGCGTACCCTAGCCACAGTTTCAGCTTTCTTGTCCGGTATGGCACAAGCAACCGTATATTTGGGAAATACGTCGACACAGGTTAGAATGTACCTTTTGTTCGTCTGTCTGGGTAGAGGTCCCATAATGTCCACAGATAACTTTTCCCACGGTTTACCGGCCGTAATGTGCCCGGGCGACTGCTTAGGTCCCCGTCCATCTTTGCCCCTTTGACATCCCAAACAATTTTGGATTACTTCTTTAACAATTTTGTCGGCTCTCGAGGTCTAGTATCTTTCGTTAAATTGCTTCAAAACTCTAGACTGACCCAAATGAGCCCCCCTTCCCTCTTGTCCATGGAGAATTTGGATCATGTGTTTAGCCTCCAGATAATCTAATATTAATACTAATACATAATATGTTCCTGGAAGCTGGTTGCAAATATCTTTCAGTGGCTTACGGGAGTATAGAGCTGGCACTGATATATTAGACCCATTGCAACCAGAGGAAATGGCCGGTGAAGAGAACCAGAGCGAGTTTAAAGGTGTGGCGGTACACGTAGCCGTGCGCTCCGAAAATGGAGGCTTCTGATTGGTTGGCCGGGAAGGCGTGGCATGTTTATGACGTAAGCCCGAAGTGTCAAGCTCAGCTGATGAAGAGAGAAGGTAAAAGGGGGCGCGCTGATTGGTGGATGGCCTTTTTACTTTACATGCTACCGGGGAGTTTTGTTAAATAAAGGATACGAACTTCTGAACAACTGTCGAATTATTCCCACCTTAGTAGAATACTTAGATTTGGAAAAATAAGTACTACAATTATTATTATTATTATTATTATTATTATTATCATTATTATTATTATTAATATTATTATAGTTATTATTATTTTTTGTGGTAAGAAATGTATTGACCAATCACCGGCAATGATTGAAGCTGAGCAAAGTTGGAATATTTGGTTCACAACCGGACAGAAAGTTGTAATCACGCCAACCAATCAGCGGCCAGCAATTGTCTTAAGGCGAGAGACATTAGGCAAGCTGCCACAGTCAAGCTATTGTACCATTTACGTGCGTGCTGATTGGTCAAATCCAATACATTTATCATCCTGAACTTACACTCTCACAGCTCAGGGTAAAAATGGTTTTGTTTTCTGCATACAAGGCTCTTTTCACCAAAACAAGAATATGGTGATAAACACTTGCCACAAAACTATTACTGTGAAGGGAAAACAAATATATTTGAAGGGAGAGAAGAAAAGAGCCGCCCAGAAGAGATACCCCCCGACCGACTGGCTCAGCCAATTAGCACATGAGCTGGCATGATAGGCATGTATATAGAGGCAGGTGGTGACAATAAACCCACTTGTAGTACGACGCCGAACCCCGAGGGCATTGCCACGAGGGGGGGGATTTGCCCCTGGTTATAGGAGGCAAGTGGGTAGGGTTTAGCCTTCAAGTAGGATTAGGGCCCTGTGCGTAGGCTTGCCTACAGTCCAAGGGAATAGGTAGGAATTAGTTTTTTTTCTGGGGACACTCCCTGGATACAGCTTAACTTTTAAATTTCAATTATCTCCCTCCACCATTTCCCTATTTTTGAAATTTCCTCTATAAAATTAGCCCGCTAAATGCTTCAGTATGGCACTTTATGTCAAATTTAAATGTAACTCTCCTCCCCCTGATGATCCTGGCTCACACATCTTCAGTATCACCCAGATCCAAATTGTCAAAGTATTTAAAAAAAAAAACAATACCCTCAAAATTCGCCTTGCCTCTCAAAAAGACCTTGATGCCTACCTTGTCCCTGATAACGTAAATACACTTAAAAATGTAGGGTATGAATTACTAGTCTCTCCCGAATTAAAAGCTTCTTGCACTGTCAAGATCACTCACCCTGATAAAAGCATCTTCAACAGGGATGAGGAAGAAATTGCCAAATACATTTCCCAAAGAAACAACATTAAAGTTTGTGATGTCTCAAAGACCCCCCCAAAAACCCTCAAAATTCGCTTTGCCTCCCCTCAGGAAGCCAGCAAACTCCTCAAGTCAGGTCTCAAAGCCTTCCATGTTATTATGCCACCTGAGTTCCTCTCTCCTGAGTCATGGGTAAACCTCCAACAGTGCTTTAAGTGCTATCAGTATGGGCTCATAACATCTTCACGCACAAATGAGCAAGTACGTTCACGCTGTGGTGACACTGACCACTCTTTCACAACTTACTCCTCAAGCTCCCTCAAATGTAATAGTTGTAGCGGCCCCCACATTGCCATAAATTATGAATGCCCCTTCCGCCTCAATGTTCTCAATCAAACTCGTACAAATTCAAAGACCTCCCCAACATCCTCCAACAACCCTCGCCCTCTTTTCTCATCCCATCCAGTCACCAACATATTATATGCCTCAGCTGCTACCCCATCACTCCCCACCCCTGCCTTCCTCCTCCTCCACCAGCTCAAACACCCCAAGCCCTTTCTTCAATCGTGACATTTTTGCCCAAACATCAGTGCTGGTAAATGTAGCTCTTCACCTTACAGACCACCAAGTTACCCCAACATTCAATAAACTTTTGAATGACGGCCTCACTGCTCACAATCTCCCTGCCATCTGTATTCCTGAATCCTGGTATCAATTCAGCAAAGCAAAATCCTCCAAAACTCCCACCCCTACAGCCATCTCCTCCCCCAATACCTCCTCATCCTCTACCTCCCCCACCTTTGCCACCCCTCTACCAGCACCTCCACACTCTCCACATCCACCCCCAACTCCAAGACTCCTACTCCTCCTAACTCTCAAGAAACCACAACCCAAGAGACTCCTGCTCAGAACCCCTCCCTCCCCAATGATGACATGCCGATCCACACTCCTGATCCCTCCCCTATCCCACCACCATCCATGCCTTCCCTAACTATCCCCTCTACCTCTACCCCTATCCCCAAAGCTCTTCCTGACCTCAATACCCCAACATCCTTCATGCCTCCCCCACCACCTCCTACACCAAAAACACCCACCATTCCTCACCAATCTCCCAATCTCATTCCTCCTCAATCTCCTCTAAAAAGAAAACCGAGCAGCCCAGCTGGTTTACCCACCCCTGACTCAAACTGTTCTCGGTCAAAATCTCGCAAAATAATAACCCCAAGAAAGAATGCTCTAGCTCCAAATCCCTAACATTTGGAGGAGTACAAAGGAGTACAAGGGAAATCAAGCAACAACAGGTCTGGTGACCCTTCTAGGCTGCTTGTCCTCCAAAACACTGAGGATCAATTGTCCAAACAGTGGTTTAGAGTGGGTAAGGGAACATTGGAAAGGGAACTACTGCCCAGGAACTAATGTCCGTGGCAGGAATAGGAAGTTAGTGGGGGACAGATGGGTTAGTAACTGAGGGGGGGGGGATAAAATAAAGTTATTCATTTACAAACGCAGTCAGTCGCGGGTTTGATGCAAGATATTTGTCTAGGCGAAGTTTAAATGAATCAACGTTGCTGCAGTCTATAACGTCTCGGGGAAGCCCATTCCACAAGTTGACAACTCGATTGAAGAAGAAATTCTTAGATTCGTGCGAGTTAAAGTTAAAAGATTTGCCGATAATTTTGCACCCGTTTCCCCGCGTGTAATGAGATTGGTCGATAGTGAAGTACTTACTACAGTTCATATTGTCGATGCCTTTGATGATTTTGAACACTTGAATTAAGTCGCCTCTTAATCTGCACTGGGTTAAAGGAAATAGATTTAATTCGCTGACTGCGACTGACTGCGTTTGTAAATATATAACTTTATTTTATCCCCCCCTCAGTTACTAACCCATCTGTCCCCTACTAACTTCCTAATTCTGCCACAGACATTAGTTCAAGGGCAGTAGTTCCCTTTCCAATGTTCCCTTACCCACTCTAAACCACTGTATGGACACTTGATCCTCAGTGTTTTGGAGGACAAGCAGCCTAGAAGGGTCACTATTACTATTGTTGCTTGATTTCCTTTGTACTCCTTTGTACTCTCCCTCTCGCCCACTAACAAATTACGCGGTCACCGATCCGTCCCTGATCAAAACACTTCCACCCCTACAGCCATCTCCTCCCCCACACTAAATTGTTCACCATTCTTTTACTCACCCACCTGCCAAAATTCTCAAAAATTACAAATTACACAATGTAAATTAAGCTCTTGGTAAAACAGTGCAACCCCCTCCAAACTCGGCAGTTGGCAGCTATACC
Source organism: Paralithodes platypus (assembly GCA_032716605.1). Classification (NCBI taxonomy): domain Eukaryota; kingdom Metazoa; phylum Arthropoda; class Malacostraca; order Decapoda; family Lithodidae; genus Paralithodes; species Paralithodes platypus. The sequence continues at coordinate 42,862,319 of CM064575.1, forward strand.
TCGCTACCCCCCTTTAGACCCTTACCATCCAGAATTATCAGGCCAATTTTTAGACCATTTCCATCCAAAATTGCCACCTTTTGTTTGCAACATTTACCACCCTAAATTAACATTCCTTATGCCTTTACCACCCAAAATTTAGTCTCCACCCCTTCTTGCATGCCATACTGAAGCTCTCCCAAAATGTACTCTCAATAATATTGACAGTCACAACCCTCCTCTTACCCACCAACCCAAATTGTACAACTCACGCTCGTTGGGTCAAGCCCCGACACTCTTTATCCTCCTACTTTAACACTTTCTCTCTTACTACACCAATAAAAACTTCCCTTCTTTCACTCTCACCCACCTTTTCTATATTCATTCTTTCATTCATTCATTCGTGGTGATAAAGAAGCAACTTGGTTGAGCCCGAGAATTTTCAGTCTTCTACTGTACTTCTTACTTCTCCGCTTGTTCTTCCTCTGTCCAATTACTCTTCTTTCCTACTTTACTCCAGCCAGCTGGTCTGGTCTGGGGCGCCTCAGTGTGACGGACGGCACCTGCCGGGTCACCACCCCTGATAAGGCATCTACCCCTCACTCGCCTATTCTATATTCCTTTGCAAAGAATAAAATGAGGACCAGAAATTAAGCCAGATAACGACAGCAGTACCAGACTTCTATCACAAGAGTTGCTGAGTCACCCTTCGCTCAGATTTACCTGCAGTATACCAGAGCATGTACGCACATCGCCCGCCGGTATCAAGTGTCATGAAAGCTTCATAGTGAGACAGGTTACGTGACAGAAGAGAGGGAGCCGAGTTGATACCTGTGACTCAAGCTAAAATGGTGGGGAGGAAGAAACAACATACTGCTGACGTCAAGCGTTCCAGGCTATTCAGACCGGAATCAATATCTTATTTAATGGGACCTCTAGGCCGGGTGGATGGGACTCGTTAGCCTTGATCGGCAACTCATCTAGGGGAGACAACCTTATACAAATCCGGGTGGATGGGACTCGTCAGCCTTGGCTGGCAACCAGTCTAGGGGAATAAACCTGATACAAATCCGTACTGCTTGCCTAAGGGTAAGGCAGGTTAGTGGATGGATTAGCCAAACACCACTGTAGAAAAATAGTGCTAACAAGATACACAGAGGGCCTCGGAGTCGGACAGATCCTAAATTGAGTGGTCTATCCTGTAAGTCCATTACTAAACTGGCTCGGGTTGCCCCTTTCACAAGGAATAGGTCCGCTTGGGGGCATTCTGTGTATGGCCACCCTCGTAAGGGGAGTAAGGCGTCCAGCAATAGATAGATAGATAGACCTCTAGGTCCTACAGATGCATATTGATAAAGAGAATGTTGACCCTGGCGAAACTAAATAGATGTTACCTATATTAGGTAAACCACAGAAGAAGATAAATGCAGACTTAACCATATATGATGTATTAAAAGGATAATGAATATATGTATTAGTCATTAATTGATAGCAAAGCGTTAAGCTACTATTTATATATCTGTTAGGCATTACTAGCGTATATCAGATCATAGATAGTAAGATCATCTAGAATGACACCGTAGACTCTGGGACGGCAAAGGGATTATTTACCCGCTGAATGATTAGTAGTAGGATATTAGTGAGGTTATTTTGAGGTCACGGCAGACTGGTTGCGAGATCATTAAAGATTAAACAAATATAATATAGCCAAGCACTTGCTGGAAGAATAATTTAGTTGATAAGATAGTCAGGAAGGCGAACATTGCCACTTTACTGAAATTACTTGTTTTGTTGACTCTCCCTGACATATTAACTTACGAAAGTTAGGGGTTGCCCGAGCGCCCGATATTTCCCCCACAACACTCTTTCTCACACTGAGGAACCATTAGAAGTCGGAGGAATTTGAGGTTGCCACCAACCGACAGATTATGATCTAACTTACCTAACTTACTGAGCTCAATATGACACAAATCGTGTCATAAACTTATTATTGAGCTATTTCACTAAGTTCATATGACGCGATCGCATCATATGATACTTTTGGGCAAACCGCCATATGACGCGATCGTGTCATATATGACGGAGGGGGTAATGGGAACATTTATTTAAGAAGGAAATATATTACGGAAACAATTAGCATGCTAACGTAACGCAGATATGTTTTCCATGTAGAGTAACTATGAAATAAGTAGATTTACTAAGTGACTTATAGAATGAATTCCAATTTCATTTAAGTCGATTATTTGTGTTAACCTAAATTCGAAGCTGAAATACGTCCAATTCTGAATAACACCTAGAGTGAAAATTCGTCATGGGAACCAGAAATCCCGAAGGATGTGAGAATATACTGTGGTCGTAATATTCAAGCCCTGTCAGTATAATTTGAACTTATCTCAGAAAAAACGACAAATACAAAATAATATGGAGAAGTTATTTGAACAACAAGGTTTATATCAAAGAAGTCAACGTCCATGATTAACTGTCCAATTATTTCAACCCTCTAAATAAAATATTTCTATTTCATACAACAATTATTTTTGTTGTAATTAGTTATATAATTATAATAATTATTGTTAGATTATTGTTATTACTATTATTATTATTATTATTATTATTATTAATAGTAGTAGTAGTAGTAGTAGTAGTAGTAGCAGTAGTATCATTATTATTATTAATATTATATTTTCTTTGGCTGCTCACTATATAATAAAAACATAGAGTCTTAACCCTTAAAGAGCGGCGCGCAACATAAGTCGAGTTAAATAAACTAGCAAAAAACGGGTGAAAATGGGTGAAAATCGAGTGAAAATGGGTGGAACAGTAATGAACCATACGTCCGACATCTGTGGCCTCCCGGCCCACACTAACTCCAGTTCCCCCACGCACGGGAGGATGACAGCGTGACCAATAGTTCTCTAAAAGTGAACAATGTAGCAAAATCCGTAAACTTCCATCTTTGAGGTAACACTGTCAGTGCTCCACGAGTGCTACGTAGCTGTATGTGGTGTCATTGTGTAGCGATTTCCACCTAGTTTTCGGCACAATACAGTTCCTTTCATACTGATGGTTGATATAGCAGTCAGAATGGCCTGAAAAGGCCCAAAACGGCCACAGACCCCCCCGCTAGACTAGGGTAGGGAACATGTGGAAGATGAAATTCTCCGAATACTCTGGAAAAATATACTGATTTAGTCAATGTATTCTGTGTGTTGCTGTAACTATTCCTACTATATTTGCCACCGTTTGTCTTTGCAGGTAAACAGAAATAATACATTAATTATATCACTTTATCTGTATTTGCATGACTGGACTCCCAGATTCTAGCTTTTTTATTTGTATATAGTATTTTATGTGTCAACTCTTCAATAATATGACAATAATTGAGAATGAAAGATCTTATCCTGCCATGAAGGAGATTGTGAATTTGTAAATGTTTAGGAATACTCCACTGCTCTGATAAAGCTATAATCGAAGTGTTGAGAATAAAGTGGTTCCCCTCATTTTCATTCTGAAATTTTTTGTTCAGTTTATATACTATCTTAATGCAGCTATCACATGGACAACTCAAAATTGTGCATAGTACAGTCGCGCTAATAAGTGTTGTCTTAGCACCAAGTATGTTTTGATCAATAATTGGTATCAGCAATATCTAAGCTTCATTTCTTCATATCGAAGTAAAATATACAAACATGTGCCGAATTGTACCCACCCTATTCAACATTTTACAGATATTAATACATCACAGAAAAAGCCAAACGTATTGACAGCTGGAACATGACTTATTAGCGCGACCGTACATCTTCAACTGTCAACTTATCATATGTAGGAGGCGATAATATAGTGAGAGGTTAATTCAAGCGGAATATAGCCAACCAACAATAGTGTTTTGCTTTAACCTGGCGATAAACATATATATCCTTAACATATGATTTATAGATACGTATTTTGAATATGTCTCTGTATTATTAATGCACAATTAATGGCACTATAATAAAGGTTCCAGTAATGGCACCATAATAAAGGTTCCAGTAATGGCACCATAATAAAGGTTCCAATAATGACACCATAATAAAGGTTCCAGTAATGGCACCATAATAAAGGTTCCAATAATGACACCATAATAAAGGTTCCAGTAATGGCACCATAATAAAGGTTCCAGTAATGGCACCATAATAAAGGTTCCAGTAATGGCACCATAATAAAGGTTCCAATAATGGCACCATAATAAAGGTTCCAATAATGACACCATAATAAAGGTTCCAGTAATGGCACCATAATAAAGGTTCCAATAATGACACCATAATAAAGGTTCCAGTAATGGCACCATAATAAAGGTTCCAATAATGGCACCAAAATAAAGGTTCCAGTAATGCCACCATAATAAAGGTTCCAATATTGACACCATAATAAAGGTTCCAATAATGGCACCATAATACATGTTCCAATAATGGCACCATAATAAAGGTTCCAGTAATGGCACTATAATAAAGGTTCCAATAATGGCACCATAATAAAGGTTCCAATAATGGCACCATAATAAAGGTTCCAGTAATGGCACCATAATAAAGGTTCCAGTAATGGCACCATAATAAAGGTTCCAGTAATGGCACCATAATACAGGTTCCAGTAATGGCACCATAATAAAGGTTCCAGTAATGACACCATAATACAGGTTCCAGTAATGACACCATAATAAAGGTTCCAGTAATGGCACCATAATAAAGGTTCCAGTAATGGCACCATAATAAAGGTTCCAGTAATGGCACCATAATAAAGGTTCCAGTAATGGCACCATAATAAAGGTTCCAGTAATGGCACCATAATACAGGTTCCAGTAATGGCACCATAATAAAGGTTTCAGTAATGGCACCATAATACAGGTTCCAGTAATGGCACCATAATAAAGGTTCCAGTAATGGCACCATAATACAGGTTCCAGTAATGACACCATAATAAAGGTTCCAGTAATGGCACCATAATAAAGGTTCCAGTAATGGCACCATAATACAGGTTCCAGTAATGACACAATAATAAAGGTTCCAGTAATGGCACCATAATAAAGGTTCCAGTAATGGCACCATAATAAAGGTTCCAGTAATGGTACCATAATAAAGGTTCCAGTAATGGCACCATAATAAAGATTCCAGTAATGGCACCATAATAAAGGTTCCAGTAATGACACCATAATAAAGGTTCCAGTAATGGCACCATAATAAAGGTTCCAGTAATGACACCATAATAAAGGTTCCAGTAATGGCACCATAATAAAGGTTCCAGTAATGACACCATAATAAAGGTTCCAGTAATGGCACCATAATAAAGGTTCCAGTAATGGCACCATAATAAAGGTTCCAGTAATGGCACCATAATAAAGGTTCCAGTAATGACACCATAATAAAGGTTCCAGTAATGGCACCATAATAAAGGTTCCAGTAATGACACCATAATAAAGGTTCCAGTAATGGGTTAGCCTATAACGTTATATTTTAAGTATAAATACACTATGCAAGATTATTGGTCTTGTACGTGTAACACTGCTATAATAAATGTTGATGATATTTGTCTCGTATATCAACAGTAACAAATAATATGTGCTTAACTGTAGCAAAATGTTGATGATATTTGTCTCGTATATCAACAGTAACAATTATATGTGCTTAACTGTAGCAAAATGTTGATGATATTTGTCTCGTATATCAACAGTAACAATTATATGTGCTTAACTGTAGCAAAATGTTGATGATATTTGTCTCGTATATCAACAGTAACAATTATATGTGCTTAACTGTAGCAAAATGTTGATGATATTTGTCTCGTATATCAACAGTAACAATTATATGTTCTTAACTGTAGCAAAATGTTGATGATATTTGTCTGATATATCAACAGTAACAATTATATGTGCTTAACTGTAGCAAAATTATACACTTGGACGGAAATGAACACCAAATCATATTGTGTACTCATTTTAGTTTACACTGTTGTAGTTTTTTATTAATGTTTTCTATATATTGTTTCCTTCATTCCGTGAGTCTTAACTACGCTAAATTATACACTTGGACACTAGGTTTCTTGTCTGGACTCATTTTAGTTTACACGGTTGTAGTTTTTTATTAATGTTCTCTATATATGTTTCCTAGGTTCTTTGTCTGGACTCCCTTCTCTCATAATATAACACGGGTTACACTAGGTTGCTTTGTCTGGACTCCCTTCTCATAATATAACACGGGTTACACTAGGTTGCTTTGTCTGGACTCCCTTCTCTCATAATATAACACGGGTTACACTAGGTTGCTTTGTCTGGACTCCCTTCTCTCATAATATAACACGGGTTACACTAGGTTGCTTTGTCTGGACTCCCTTCTCTCATAATATAACACGGGTTACACTAGGTTGCTTTGTCTGGACTCCCTTCTCTCATAATATAACACGGGTTACACTAGGTTGCTTTGTCTGGACTCCCTTCTCTCATAATATAACACGGGTTACACTAGGTTGCTTTGTCTGGACTCCCTTCTCTCATAATATAACACGGGTTACACTAGGTTGCTTTGTCTGGACTCCCTTCTCTCATAATATAACACGGGTTACACTAGGTTGCTTTGTCTGGACTCCCTTCTCTCATAATTTTAGCCTCATTAGATATTTCAGATTTTGTTTTGAGATTATAAGACGTTTGTTCCATTAGTTTGGCGATTTTACCACGTTCTGCCACATTTCTTTGTCAGTATTAGGACCTTTCGTTCAATTTATGTGTCGATTTTTTTCCTGGCGAGCGATAGCGAGCCAGTCATTTTAGGAGGAAACAGCCTTTGGCGTAGTTTGTCTCTAAGGGGGGTCTTGGGGGTGTTTCTTAAGCTTGATGGAGGTCTAAGGGGGGTCTTGGGGGTGTTTCTTAAGCTTGATGGAGGTCTAGCGAGGAAACTAAATACTAAAGAATAAATATATAAACAAACCAAAATATAAACCCTACCCACTTAAGGGGAGGTCTCCACTTGAGTGATTGTTTTCTTGACCCCTTTCTCCCTCATGTTTAGCCCCATTGCTTTTGATATTTTAAAATGTTTGCCCCATTAGTTTAGCGATTTTAAGAACTTTCACCCCATATTAAGACCTTTCGTGCAATTCAGGTGTCGATTTTATCCTGGCGAGCGATAGCGAGCCTGTAATTTAAGAGGAACCGGCCTTCGGCCGGGATATTTTTCTACCGAAAAATGTACAAATTTATCTTGAAAGGGACACGAGGGGGTGTAATTTTAAGCTTGATGGAGGTCTAGGGAACAAGCTAAATACCTCCCCTTAACGGCACCCTAATAAAGTAATAAGCTTGGTGGAGGTCTAGGGAACAAGCTAAATACCTCCCCTTAACGGCACCCTAATAAAGTAGCCATAAACAATTCCTGAGCACCAAATCTTCAGTAATTCCCGGCCTGATAATGATGCTACTCCCCCTCCTCTCAACTACACATAATGACTAATAATTACCAGTTATTAGTCATTAAGCAGGAGGATAATTAAGAAAAGGAATTATGGGATGACTTGCGGGGTGGTAGGGAAGGCTGTTATTAGAAATGAAGGTTAGTTGGATCTGCCTCAAGATATGGACAGAGTCAAGGTACAGGGCGTGAAGCAGAAGATGGTGATATCAGTGACGGAGGTACGGCTTAGTTTTGTTCTTAATTAAGCAGTAACATGTGACAATCCATCATCATAGATTCGGGCCGTTGAAGCGAGTCTCAACCCACTCTATACTTTAGCTATGACCATCAGCACTACTAGGTCCCCCGTGACATTAATTGTTGTTGTAGTAGCTACAAGATGCCTTTTGTGGGAATACCGTGGCATCCAGGTAATCCCTGGGGCCACACCTCCCCAGAGGGAAGTGTGGTGTGGTGAGATCTGTTTGTGAGAGGGCAGCGGGGGAGGAGGTCTTCAGTCCATGGGCTCGTAGATTTGAGCCAATGTTTCCTCCATCCCCAGCCCTCCCAGCAGCGCCACCATTGCAGGTGGATCACTTTGGCGCGTGTTCCCCTCTTTTAGTCGCCTTGTACGTCACATATAGTGGGATACGTGGGTAATATAGTGGGATACGTGGGTAATATAGTGGGATACGTGGGTAATATTAATATAGTGGGATACGTGGGTAATATTAATATAGTGGGATACGTGGGTAATATTAATATAGTGGGATACGTGGGTAATATTCATATAGTGGGATACGTGGGTAATATTCATATAGTGGGATACGTGGGTAATATTAATATAGTGGGATACGTGGGTAATATTCATATAGTGGGATACGTGGGTAATATTCATATAGTGGGATACGTGGGTAATATTCATTTCCTCCACTAATTATTGCATTGGACTATACGTGTTTTGTTTGTAGTATGGAGTTGATTCGTTTAGATTAGGGTAACCCATTCAGTACTATGACGCTTTATATTCTGGCTCATATTAGACGATATTACTCAAGTTTGGAAGGCCTAATTACTAATCAAAGACGTATAGTTTATCTCAATCAACCCTCTGTTTTGTACATAGTTCTTCTTAAACTGAATGAAATCGTTTAGTAATAGTCAGCAAATACTATATAATGCGTTATAGCACACAGAAAGAGTTAAAAATAAGTTAGTGTGTGTTAGACCAGATAATAGCTAAGTGAAATGAAGCATAGATTAAGCTTAAGACTGGGTTAAGTTAGGAGAGGTTAGGATAGGCTAAGGAGGCAAGGTTAAGTTCACATTAGTTTAGGTTAGGGCGACTCGAATCTGAACATGGGAAGTAAATAGTTGAGAGCGACTATCACATATACACCTTTGTTATCCTATAGTCTATTCGCTGTAAGTAGGCGAGAAATCATAATCTCTAACCTCTGTAACTCCAAAACGACTAATGTAATCAAGCAAATATTTCTACCATTTAGGAAGAGTTGGTCAAAAAATAGAGGTGGACATATACAGCCGATTTGCTTTAGCCCTTTTTGAGTTACAGAGGATATAGTTAATTATTTCTCACCTACTTACAGCGAATAGATTAAAACACCCTGGAGTGTAGTATACAGTAAACATTTGTGAACACTATACACCAGGGAAGGAAGGACGGATCTGTAGCGATATATACTGTATCTGATATATTGATAACCCGTCATTATATTACTCTTGCGTTCCCTTGGCTCATCATATTAATTATTGCACAGGGTATTATGTGATTCCTAACATGCTAATTAGTGGCTCGTGACACAAAGAGAAGCACACTTATAGAAGAGCATCATTAACTTTTAGCTTATATTTATATTTACGTCCAAGAATGCAAGATAATAATAACACATAATTGAGCATAAGATATATATATATATATATATATATACCGGTATATATATATATATATATATATATATATATATATATATATATATATATATATATATATATATATATATATATATATATATATATATATATATATACAGTATATATAAATATATATATATATATATATATATATATATATATATATATATATATATATATATTCTGTACAAAGTTTCCATGGGAATCAAAGATAATTGATATAGATGGGGAGAACCTCAGATTTGCAGATGCCATTGTCTTCAGATAAGCAAAAAAGCTCCCCGAAATGCTTAACAATCTTAACCCATTGAGCACCAGCTGATTTATAATACATGTACAACGTGGGACCAGCAGGTTGTAATTTTGTTTTCTCCTGAAAACAGATGGGATGGGTTAGTTATGAAGAAAAAACCATAAAAAAAAAGCTCACCTAGGTCATTTCGGGGTCCTGCGGGGCGGCCGAAAGTCGCAATTAACATGAGAAAATGGGTAGGCAAAATACTGGAAAATCACTCCCGCGCGCGCCCACATGCACGCAGCTGGACTTGGAGGGTTTCAAACCATCGGTATTATTACGTGGGATACTAAAGCAGTTCCCATACAAATCTGAACCTTCTAGGTGCCATAGGAAAGAGTAAATAACGCGGACACAAACATTGCGTCGCTGGGGTTTAGCGTTACATACATAGGTGATGCATAACGTGCATCGCTGGTACACAAGGGGTTAAGATCATTCCCAAAAATCTAAATATGAACAGGAGAATAACCAAAGTTATGTATAATGATAAGGCGCATCATAAAACAATTAGGATTGTTGGACAGTTTCCGAAACAGTTTAAGCAGTCTCGTAAGGGGTCAGCAAGGCTCATGCTTCCTGATCTTATGTCCCTAAACATCCTCAAAAACCTCACAGTCACCTTCCCCCATATGGCGCGGCATAACAGATATGCCCCCTTCAACCAAAGCCCTAGGAGCATCACCTTCATAGATGGTAATGACCATGATTCCTCTTCATCACCCGGATCCTCTTGAAAGAGAGTGCAGCTTAAAGATAGGCCTCGTATGTGCTGAGCTAAGCCAATCCAGAGAATGTTGGAAATCATTCCCAAGATGCTTGCTCCGCATCCTCCCTGATTGGCCAAAATGGACCAGCAGTAAAACATCAAAGCTTCATACCAACACGATCAAGATGCCAACTGGAAAATCCTGGAAGCTCCCTGATTGCATGGCAGGAAAACACTATCTACCAAAGGGGTATATAAGGTCCCAGAACTCACCCAAGGTCAGATAATTGCAGTGCCCCTTGAACTAAACTCACCCTTCCTTGCAGCACCCCTTCCCCCTTCTGCAATTCTCGAGGCATTCAGCGGTATACTCAGTTCAGTGGATGGGAACACAAATAGAGGTTATCTTATTAAGATTACTTGACAGACCCCAAAGAGAAAAATATTAGACAAACCTCGTGGCTCCAGCAGCCACTGGTGAGTCTATTCCCTGCAACCTAGTGTTAAACCCCAACATAGGTTTTCTGGACACATACTCCAAAGAATTGACCTTAGGGGAGGTGTGGTGGAGTGGTCTTGCCACTGGCCTGGTAATCCAAAGGTCCCGGGTTCAAATCCCGATGTATCAATGGGAAGATATTATTGGGATGGAATTTGTGCTGTACCTGGTATCAGTGCATTACCACAAGCCCACCGAAACGTCAATAAAATACCCTCATTGTTCCCTGATTAAATAGTACTGTATGAATATTCCCATATTCAAAATATGCTATAGGGGTGAAATGCCAGGTGAGTTATCTGCTCAACAGCTGGCGTTGTGTGTGTGTAAGTGTGAGACTCCGAGTGTAGGGGGTGAGACAGTGAAGCACGGGAACGAGGTGGCTTCAGAGATGGGGTAGTTTCGGGCCATGAGTGAGCACCGTGCCTCATGTGAAGGCAAGATGGCAGGTACTCGTTGTACTCTACGTGCTTCACATGTCTCACTCCCTAGACTGGAACAAGACCTCACGGGCTTCACTGTGCATTGTAAAGCGGTGAATGTTAAGGCTCTCAGCCTATGCCCGAGAGGAAGTAAGTTGGAATATAGAAAAAAAAAAAAAAAAAAAAAAAAATGCATTGGGAGGAGGAGCTCCCGAAGCTGCTGAAGACTGAAGCTGCCGAAGCTGGCGATATTATTGACCAAAGCCACTCTTGAGGATGACGCTGTGTGGTCCTGCTGCCACTGCCATTGCCCTGAGTGATCCTGCTGTCGAAGCTCTGTGTGTTGTCCTGCTGCCGATCCCCTTCTGTGTTGCCCAGCTGCTGACAAAGCTGTCCCTCCGGGAGGTGCCTTACTGACGAAGAGCAACGCCTGCTGATGACGCCCTGATTCTGGAGACGCCCCACCACCCTTGTAGCATGTGTTACTAGAACGGCTGATCGAATTGTTAGAAGATTGATAGAACACTAATATAAATGCTGCTTGAACTTCTATATAGGATCATTTTCTGTTCCCAAAAAACAGATAAGTTGTATCTTGATCACAAAACCTCTAACTTGATTCACTTATTAAACTCCAGTTCAGCTTAGAGTAAAACAAAATTGCAAATATATAAATTCACTAGTTAGTTAAATCACTTACTGTTCACAAGGACCCAAGCGCTTGCTGTTCCCAGAACCTAAGTTGCCGAGTTAGGAAAAACAGAACTAATTATACAGATATACATGCCGTTCCCAGAACCCAAGTAGTGTACTAAATAGCTAGCTAACTTAAACCTTATTAGCTCAATGTATGTTGAGGTTATCTGTTACAAATTCTAAGTATTAAGGTTAGTATATATATATGTTTTTTCACGAGGACCCAGGCAAGGCAGGAGTATATAAATATTTGCATACTGCAGGTCTCCGGAATCCAAACCCAGTATTACATTTTGCTATTCTCATTGAAAGTGCTCACTACTACATTTGGTCCAAGTAGAACAAGAAAATTTATTGTATTCAGTAAAGTGTTGTTAACGCCTTACGAGTGGGCCCGTCAGTAACTTCTACTACCCGCCAAGCGGGTGGTTTTACCCTAAACGACCTTGTTTCCGTGCTCTTTTTCATGCATAAACAAGAGCCAGAGCGTAATACAATTATGTATCCCTGAAAGGGCGATAATTGAGCTTTCCAATGCCACCAGAACCATCCTTCTATGACCACGCGTTCTCTTGCAACGATCGTGCAAGACGAAGGAAAAATCCCTAAAATACGGTAATTTCCTTACATAATTCCCTGTGTAGCGAGGTAGTGAGTGTGGGTGTGTGTGGAGTAGACGTCAGTAGTCGCGCGGGACCCGTGCCGAGCGGTCATGAACCGACCTACGCTCCTCCCATCGCTCGTCTCTCTCTCAGAGCCATTATTGCTCAAAAAATGCACACAGACTTAAGTCGGTCCCTGCCACATAGTCCATGGATCTCTAGCCCGACTTAAGTCCACCCCCGCCAGACAAGGGTTAATGTCTGTGGTCATAATCGTCTTCAGCGAATAGGTCGCTGAACTCTTGCAGAAGAGCTAACAATTGTGCTTGGTGGACAGGGGGAGGTGGGGGGGGGGGACTGTTTCAGGCATCAGATTCATATGGTGAGCGCTATAAAAGTATGTAGGACGCTTTCCTTAATAAATGTACACTGTTATTTTGGTGGATTGATGAACATCAACCCCAATTAAAGGAAACAGGGGAAAACCATGTTACTCATGGCTAAAGCATGACAATCAATAATTTCAAGGTGTAATTAGGAAGGCGAGGATTGCAGCTTGAATCTTCTACTAGAGAGTAACCCGGGAGTGGTGGTGGAAGGTGAATGACGCGAATAACAGGTACTACATAGGCCCTTATTGGTCGACTGAAAACTCACACACACACACACTAACACACGTATAATAGGACTGGACCAATTAGGGTTTATCGCTCAGTTATACATCATCACTAGAGAAACTGTAAAGGGGTTTATGAGCCAGTATAAGCTATACAGTTGCAAGATTACACGTTTTTTAACCCGGGAAGCGCGCGCCATTGGCATTTGAAAGTGCCCGCCGGGCGACGATATTTTCATACACTCCCGACTAAAATCCACACATGTGGAGGAGTGATAGGAGGTATGGAGGGGAATTATCTCCCTTAATCACATATTCCTTTGATTTGAGTGCCACTGCGGTAATTTAAACGTTTTTTTTTAGGACTTGGATCTTAAGAGTCCCGTCGCCTTCGCCCAGTAAAACCTCTTAAGAGTCTCGGCGCCATTCCCGGGTTAACAAATATTAGATAATACAGGCGGTAGAGGGGAGAAAGAGAGAGAGAGGAGGGATGGCAATGTTTGTTTCGGTTGGCGAGCATTGAGTGCCACTAAATATCAAACACCTCTTGGCTCCTTGTATATTATAGGTCCAGGATTCCACCGCTGTTACGAGGAAATAATGTACAGAGTAATGGAGATAGAACAAAAATATAATACAATACACATTTTATGGATACACAGGCCAGACAAACTTAAAGTCCTGAATAGGCATTCCGGCTTTATATCTAAACAATATAAATCTAATTGGCAGGCCACAAGGACAGTAAAGAGAGAGAGAGAGAAAGAGTGTGCGTGTGTGTGTGTTTTGGTCTTTAATTTATTTATGCTTATGTTTCATTTTATCTTTTACATGTGTGTCACAATATTCCTGCCTTTTTCTTGCTCTACGCCAGGCAATATGACTTGAAAGGAGTGCACATATTTTCTCTCCGCCCTTCCTCTTCTGCATACATATACTCTCATCTCTTGTGCTGTTACATTTTCTGCCTACTATATATTCTCATGCCTTACATACATGGTATAATTATTATACTTCTCTCTCAGAAACTTGCTTATTTCATTATACTAAGTGGAGGTATAACCATAATTATTAAGGCATATTCCTGACATTCTTTATACAAATAACTTCGTATCTATCAATCAATTGCATACAACTTTGAGGCAATCTAGAGTCAGCAGTGACATGAATATAGGAAAGTTGAGACAAGTAATACATTTGATGTAATATACTTTTAATGCCTCGAAGTAAGGATGGGGGCAAAGGAAGTAGTAGGGGGTGATGAAGGGAGGTGTGAGGAGATGAAAGAATCGGGGCTTGACCCAACATACGTGAGTTGTATATCTTTTGGAGGGCCTCTTTGCAAAGGAGGACGGACACAATGACATAAATATAGGACATGTGAGACAAGGAATCAAATTTACCCTGAGATTTACGTCTTAGGTCCTCATTAACATCTGAGTGAGATGGAACACCAAGTGAAGAGAGCTTGTTCAGCACACTCCATGGGCTTTGTCTTTTGAAGTCTTGTCTGGAACTCACGCCAGCCCGATGTTTACATTGGCAACATCTGGATTAGAAGGCTTGGGTGACCTGAACAATACCCTTCCAACTAGTACCACACTGCCAACCCCAGAGGGGACTTCACAACAGTCCGCTTATACCAGGTTCATGTAAACAGAGGCACAGAGTGTAATGACGGACACTTTCCCAAATGTCTCGGCCAGGGGGAGAATCGAACCCCGCTCTTGTTGGCTGTGTGGCAAGTGCGCTATCCAATACAACATGGGACACCCCATATGGCGGTTCATGATAAAATTAACTGGAGGGAATGTGCATTTCATATAACAATAAAACTATGTCAGAAATGTATAACATTACTACTTACTTCATATTTATACTGTACTCTTTGCATTCTTTTCAAGTCACAACATTGTTATATGTCTTTCTTTTGTTTTAACCCTCTCAGGCTTG
Organism: Paralithodes platypus; assembly: GCA_032716605.1. NCBI lineage: Eukaryota > Metazoa > Arthropoda > Malacostraca > Decapoda > Lithodidae > Paralithodes > Paralithodes platypus. Next base: position 42,877,443 of record CM064575.1, read on the forward strand.
GAACCATGATTAGCGTATTCAGAAAGGGTGTCCCTTAATGCACGGATATGCGATGAGCGAGCGTATTGGATACTTTAGAAATCAATTGAATGAAAGCTGAATATTCGAATTGCATATAAAATGGACTACAATAGGTTTTGGTAGTGGCATGGCGAATGAAAATCTTGGCAACACTCCTCTGAGTACGTAGCCTCTCCCAATTGGTACGTAGAGCAAGAGTCCTCAGTCTTACTCGAGCAGTGATTCATGAGGGTGCGCTAGCGATCCATTTAAACATGGTGAATTTTTCGTCTGGACTACGGGCTAGTGTATCTAAATTACAATATGAGAGGGTTATATATCTTGGAATACTGATTTTGTATTATAGATATGCAATGTAAGCTAGTATTGGTGTATGGTATAACTGGTTTCAACATGAAACTGTTACCAGTGCTAAAATTCTTGCCTGACAATTGCTGATTTGTAAATAATCAAATTTAATCAAATATTAGGAGAAGGGAACTCTAGTTCGATTTATTATCTTCCTCATGCCACTAGCTATATGGATAACTATAAGTTATAGCTCTAAAGCATCTTAGAACAAGTAAACCGAAAACAGTGTACAAACAAGTTCGAGAAACGTGAGTGTATATACTTTTGCTATTAGATTCACATAAAAAATACTATTGATGATAGGCAAATTCTAATTTTATTTTTGGAAAGTATGTGCAAAATACTTGTCATATCACATATAAAAAACAATTGTCGTCGCTGAAAATATATATCTCTGACGGTGTAAAATTAGGATGTTGGAAAAACATAAACACATTTTGGTCCACAACACTTTTATCAATCAAAATTTGTTTTTTGTGGGTTTTGATATGGTAATATTGTAGATCAACCTTTCTTCTTTCTATTAAGATATAATAGATTGTATGAAAAGTAATTTTTGTTGCTGAAAATTGCTATTGAGTGAATGTGCACAAGTTATTATTGCTCAGCATTGCATGTAGAGAGATTATTGTAGGTTGTTGTTGTTGTTGTTGTTCCCTAAGCTGCTTGGCCGAACAGCCCCGAGTCCTTAAGGTAGGCCATGGCCACGGTCGGGCTCTCCCACAGAGCTCTCAAATAGTGTAAATTGTGTTGTTGGCGTAAGTGGTTGTGTGAAATGCAGTCTTCTATGATGTGTTTTATGGTATGGGATGCTGTGTTACAACCCGGGCAGGTGCCGACGACGGAGTCATCCAGTCTCTTCTGATAGCTCAGAAGAGCTGGATGGTGTCCGCATCTCAGCCTGGCCAGGTGGACTCTGTCCTCGCGAGGAAGGGAGGTTTCAGAAGGATGGATTTCGGGAGGTCGTGCTTGCAGCTGCGTGTTGTCTATGAGTGAGTGGATGGAACGGCGAGTGATATGAGTATGGATGTGCTTCCGGAAGTTGGGTTGGGGTGGGCAGGGAGGGAGAGAAGACAGTATTTGTGTGTGATAGCGTGTGCTGGGTGTTGTTTTGATATTTCTTGGTGTCTGTGGGTGTGTTGCCATGTAGTATAGTGGGTGGTGTTGATTCGTGGAGGCTGCTGCCAGGAATTGAGTGCCTCTCATGTCTAGATGATCTTTGACTTTTAGGACTTTGGTTTCTTGATGTAGGTGATCTGTGGGTGTCTTTATTGTAGGTTAAAACAGAGTGATAACATATGTATATTGTCTTGCGGTAGTGCAATTAGCGCTTGAGAGTGAACGGCAAAACTTAACCAAGCCTGAAAGAGTTAATAGAGTAATATGTAAGAAAAGTTATGTCTTGCAAACATTTAACTCTAGTTGCCACTGTGCGTCATCTACCTATGTTTAAAAAAGATAGTAATGCGGTTTAGATTAGCTAAAAATACCAAAAAGCCATGATCAAAGCTTTTTAATTCTGACAATCAGTATTTTTGCTATATTAGTTACCCAAAAACTTCAGAAGTTCCTTTATATACTATGAAAATCGTCTACAGCCAGGTAAGCCTAGCTAAAAACATACAATATCATCACTGATCATGTTAAAAGGGAAAAATAAGAAGTCTTAAATGGCTTTGCTTATACCTGCAAGGTCTTTAGTGAACGGAATTAAATCGCAGCCCTAGACTAATGGTAGTCTATGTAAATTATGAATTTCCTTCATACAAATTTACTTACTAACCAGAATGTACAAAAGGGAAATTATTATGACAAGAACTAAAAATAATGAGAGCTGAAAAGCTTCCAGAAACACCACGCCAGCACCAACAAGAACAAAATTAATAAACACAGTGAGCAAAATAAATAAAAAGTGAGCAAGATAGCCGTGATTCATGAAAATATCACATACTGTTTTCTTTAACCCTGCCACTCCGCCTTCCATCTCAACTGCTCTTACAACTAATCACAGAGCTTGTTACATCGGAGCACCGCCCACCCAAGACATGCATCACCCAGCTGGCAACTTACATAATAAGAACATAAGACTAGTGGAAATCTGCAGAAAGCTTATAGGCCCATACGAGGTAGATCTCTTCTTTCCTACATCCCTGTTTGTTCTTGTACACCTTTATGACCTACACTACATCTCTCACTTAACATATACACACTGCACTATGTATAATCCCCTACACTACATCTCTCACTTTAATCTATGCACACTGCACTACGTATATCCCCTACACTACATCTCTCATGTTAACCTATACCCACAGCGCTACGTATATCCCCTACACTACATCTCTCACTTTAACCTATACCCACTGCACTACGTATATCCCCTACACTACATCTCTCACTTAACATATACACACTGCACTACGTATATCCCCTACACTACATCTCTCACTTTAATCTATGCACACTTCACTACGTATATCCCCTACACTACATCTCTCACTTTAACCTATACCCACTGCACTACGTATATCCCCTACACTACATCTCTCACTATAACCTATACCCACTGCACTACGTATATCCCCTACACTACATCTCTCACTTTAACCTATACACACTGCACTACGTATATCCCCTACACTACATCTCTCACTATAACCTATACACACTGCACTACGTATATCCCCTACACTACATCTCTCACTATAACCTATACCCACTGCACTACGTATATCCCCTACACTACATCTCTCACTTTAACCTATACACACTGCACTACGTATATCCCCTACACTACATCTCTCACTTTAACCTATACACACTGCACTACGTATATCCCCTACACTACATCTCTCACTATAACCTATACCCACTGCACTACGTATATCCTGTACGCTACATCTCTCACTTTAACCTATACACACTGCACTACGTATATCCCCTACACTACATCTCTCACTTTAACCTATACACACTGCACTACGTATATCCCCTACACTACATCTCTCACTTTAACCTATACTTTCTGCACTACGTATATCCCCTACACTACATCTCTCACTTTAACCTATACACACTGCACTACGTATATCCCCTACACTACATCTCTCACTTTAACCTATACACACTGCACTACGTATATCCCCTACACTACATCTCTCACTTTAACCTATACCCACTGCACTACGTATATCCCCTACACAACATCTCTCACTTTAACCTATACACACTGCACTACGTATATCCCCTACACCACATCTCTCACTTTAACCTATGCACACTGCACTACGTATATCCCCTACACTACATCTCTCACTATAACCTATACACACTGCACTACGTATATCCCCTACACTACATCTCTCACTTTAACCTATACCCACTGCACTACGTATATCCCCTACACAACATCTCTCACTTTAACCTATACACACTGCACTACGTATATCCCCTACACTACATCTCTCACTATAACCTATACACACTGCACTACGTATATCCCCTACACAACATCTCTCACTTTAACCTATACACACTGCACTACGTATATCCCCTACACTACATCTCTCACTTTAACCTATACACACTGCACTACGTATATCCCCTACACTACATCTCTCACTTTAACCTATATCCACTGCACTACGTATATCCCCTACACTACATCTCTCACTATAACCTATACACACTGCGCTACGTATATCCCCTACACTACATCTCTCACTTTAACCTATATCCATTGCACTACGTATATCCCCTACACTACATCTCTCACTTTAAGCTATACACACTGTACTACGTATATCCCCGTATATATGCTAGAAACGGTCATATGAGACAGACTCGTAAATCACTTAGAGGAAAATAACATTCTTAAAGATACTCAACACGGCTTTCGTAAAAAACGATCCTGTTTAACAAACCTCTTAGACTTCTTCCATGATATCCTCAACCTCTACGATGAGAGTAAAGCTGTAGATATTATATACCTTGATTTTCAAAAGGCCTTTGACAAAGTTCCCCACAAACGTTTACTGCTAAAACTAAAAGCTCATGGAATACAAGACGGTGTGTTGAAATGGATAGAAAATTGGCTCAGCGACAGAAAGCAAAGAGTAGTCATAAACGGTAAGGCATCTAAATGGACCAATGTAAGTAGCGGGGTACCCCAGGGATCGGTACTAGGACCAATTCTCTTTCTAATTTACACCAACGACATAGATGAGGGTCTCACCTGTACAATCTCAAAATTTGCTGACGATACAAAAATTGCAAATAGCGTACTCTCAAAAGAACAAGTTGACGATATGCAACACAATCTAGATAAATTGTCATGTTGGGCCCAAATTTGGCAAATGAGTTTCAATGCGGATAAATGTAAAGTACTACATATCGGATACCTAAATGAGAAAGCAAACTATTCGATGAATGGCACTCAGCTTAAGAATGTAAACAGAGAAACCGATCTGGGAGTAACAATATCGAGTAACCTAAAACCGAGTCAACAATGTTCAGAAGTTGTTAAGAAGGCAAACAAAATAATTGGCTTTATAGGCAGGTCATTTGAGCATAAATCCAAAGAAGTTATCCTAACCCTTTACAATTCCTTAGTCCGCCCTCTTCTGGAATACTGCGTTCAATCCTGGTGCCCTTATTACCAAAAAGATATAAACAAGCTAGAACGAGTTCAACGTAGAGTTACCAAAATTATACCTAGCCTAAAGAACAAACCATACGAAGAGCGTCTTAGAGAATTAAATCTATTTCCTTTAACCCAGCGCAGATTAAGAGGTGACTTAATTCAAGTGTTCAAAATCATCAAAGGCATCGACAATATGAACTGTAGTAAGTACTTCACTATCGACCAATCTAATTACACGCGGGGAAACGGTTGCAAAATTATTGGTAAATCTTTTAACTCACACGAATCTAAGAATTTCTTCTTCAATCGAGTTGTCAACTTGTGGAATGGGCTTCCCCGAAATGTTATAGATTGCATCACCGTTGATTCATTTAAACTCCGCCTAGACAAATATCTCGCATCAAACCCGCGACTGACTGCGTTTGTAAATGAATAACTTTATTTTACCCCCCCCCCTCAGTTACTAACCCATCTGTCCCCTACTAACTTCCTAATTCTGCCACAGACATTAGTTCCAGGGCAGTAATTCCCTTTCCAATGTTCCCTTACCCACTCTAAACCACTGTTTGGACACTTGATCCTCAGTGTTTTGGAGGACAAGCAACCTAGAAGGGTCACTATATCTGTTGTTGCTTGATTTCCTTTGTACTCCTTTGTACTCCTTTGCACTCCTTTGGACACTTGTACTCCCCTACACTACATCTCTCACTATAACCTATACACACTGCACTACGTATATCCCCTACACTACATCTCTCACTTTAACCTATACACACTGCACTACGTATATCCCCTACACTACATCTCTCACTTTAACCTATACACACTGCACTACGTATATCCCCTACACTACATCTCTCACTTTAACCTATATCCACTGCACTACGAATATCCCCTACACTACATCTCTCACTATAACCTATACACACTGCACTACGTATATCCCCTACACAACATCTCTCACTTTAACCTATATCCACTGCACTACGTATATCCCCTACACTACATCTCTCACTTTAACCTATACACACTGCACTACGTATATCCCCTACACTACATCTCTCACTATAACCTATACACACTGCACTACGTATATCCCCTACACTACATCTCTCACTATAACCTATACCCACTGCACTACGTATATCCCCTACACTACATCTCTCACTATAACCTATACACACTGCACTACGTATATCCCCTACACTACATCTCTCACTATAACCTATATCCACTGCACTACGTATATCCCCTACACCACATCTCTCACTATAACCTATACACACTGCACTACGTATATCCCCTACACTACATCTCTCACTATAACCTATACATACTGCACTACGTATATCCCCTACACTACATCTCTCACTTTAACCTATACACAGTGCACTACGTATATCCCCTACACCACATCTCTCACTATAACCTATACACACTGCACTACGTATATCCCCTACACAACATCTCTCACTTTAACCTATGCACACTGCACTACGTATATCCCCTACACTACATCTCTCACTATAACCTATACCCACTACACTACGTATATCCCCATCACCACATCTCTCACTATAACCTATACCCACTGCACTACGTATATCCCCTACACTACATCTCTCACTTTAACCTATACACACTGCACTACGTATATCCCCTACACTACATCTCTCATTTTAACCTATATCCACTGCACTACGTATATCCCCTACACTACATCTCTCACTTTAACCTATACCCACTGCACTACGTATATCCCCTACACTACATCTCTCACTATAACCTATACACACTGCACTACGTATATCCCCTAACTACATCTCGCACTTTAACCTATACACAGTGGACTATGTATATCCCCTACACCACATCTCTCACTATAACCTATACACACTGCACTACGTACATCCCCTACACTACATCTCTCACTTTAACAACCTATATCCACTGCACTACGTATATCCCCTACACTACATCTCTAACTTTAACCTATACACACTACACTACATCTCTCACTTTAACCTATACCCACTGCACTACGTATATTCCCTACACTACATCTCTCACTTTAACCTATACCCACTGCACTACGTATATCCCCTACACTACATCTCTCACTTTAACCTATACACACTGCACTACGTATATCCCCTACAATACATCTATCTTTTCGCTACCTAAGAACAATCACCTTCCACTTCACCTGCTAAAATGGCAGAGCCTAGGAAAGTAAACATAGGGCCGACATTACAATTGCACGATAGCCAACCCAACCACACTACCAAGGCTCTTTCTCCTATCAAGACCACCAGGAGCAGAACTAACCAGAAATGACGAAGGAGCGAGAGGAACATCTATTTGGTAGTCTCACGCCCTCACCTAAACTCGGCATCCCCTGCTCTGCATCAAACTCGTTTGGCATCCCCTGTGAGTCTCCAACAGAGATAATCATCGCTTTCTTTGCAACTAAAAGCAAGAGTCAGAAGAATAAGCAACAAAAGAAAATCAAGAAGAAGAAGAAGAAGTCCATATTGCCCAGGTCACCAGCCCAGAACGAGAGAAGAGAGACGAGACGAGACCCAGACATCGCTGTTATACTTGGGAATAATATTTGTTAACTTCGGCCTTTAGCACTTAGTACAAAAATCAGGAGGTATATGTACTAATGCAAGATATATAATAACAGTAAAACACAAATTAATTATATTACACTCATATACTGTACATACACAAATTAATAATACTGAGTGGTCCACACGAAGTTCGGTTCCACTCTCATATCGTAATGGCGACGTTCCAGGCATCCCTGTTCATAGCTTTCTCACTTGTCATTTGTTTGTATTCAAGATAAGACCGTATGGACTGACCACGCGTCATTCCTGGTCTACCACTTGGTGTAATTCACAAACCTGCATCTTTTCATTCATATTAGTTCATCCATCCTCTCCACATGCCCAACTATCCAAGCCTGCTTGTACTCTTGATACCTAACCGTCTCCTCAGCTCTTCAATAGATATCCTATCTTGCAGTTTGGCTCCACACATTCATCTCTCCAATCTCATCCTGTTACGTTCCATTCTGTTGATATCATCCAATTTGACAGGCCAGGTTTCTGAAGCATGGGTCACTGCGCTTCTAATACATGAATCGTATACCTCTCCCTTCAATGGGCGAGGGAGTCATCTCATGGTTAGAACTGGCAGCAGTTTTCTAAACTTTCTCCAGTCACATCTAATTCTGGCGATAGTGGTGGCCTCAGTTTCACCACCGGCAAAAATGGTATCTCCCAAGTATCAAAAGTTGTTCACCATCTCCAGAGACTCATTGCCAAAGTTCATACTCTTGAGCCGTTTTTTGTTTTCTATGTGGATGAGGGAGACAAAAAGCAAAACTGCCTGTGACGAGTGCCTCCCCCAGAGTTGAAAGAGTGACAGGGCCAAAATCAAGGAATGTTCGAGCCAAAATGTCTGGACACACAGAGTTTGAAGAAATTTAAGACATAGGATGAGGGAAAGATGGATTCAGGGAGAGAGTTCCAGAGCTCAGCTATTAAATAGAAGAAAGATTAGGATTATCGTTTCACTCTTGGGTTGGAAAGTTGCGCAGAAAAGGGGTGGGATTGTGTTGCAAGACGGGTACGATTTACCCTACGTAGAGGAGGTGGTATACACTGAGAGAGCTCTGAGGAACACTGATTATTGTAATAGCGATAGAACTGTTATTCAACACGAGCTCACCTTTGCATACTACAGTATACATACAAATTTCTCAACTTCAGACTTCTTCCTCATTTAGTTTTATAAAACCTGTTAAATATAGGATAAAAATAAAGCAGGAGATACGAGCAATAGTTTCTGGTAAGACAAATCATCATTTGGGATGACGGAGAGAGCCAAACAAATATTTGTGGTGTCATTAAAAGATTCACAAGTGGTCCTCTCCAGTCAGGTGTTAGTTAACATGACACACCAGTATTTCCAGACACCACACACTAACATGACACACCAGTATTTTCAGACACCACACACCAACATGACACACCAGTATTTCTACACACCACACACCAACATGACACACCAGTATTTCCACACACCACACACCAACATGACACACCAGTATTTCCACACACCACACACCGACATGACACATCAGTATTTCCAATCACCACACACCAACATGACTCATCACTATTTCTACTCACCACACACCAACATGACACATCACTAATTCCACTCACCACACACCAACATGACACATCACTAATTTCACTCACCAAACACCAACATGACACATCAGTATTTCCACTCACCACACATCAACATGACACATCAGTATTTCCACACACCACACACCAACATGACACAGCAGTATTTCCACACACCACACACCAACATGACACATCAGTATTTCCACTCACCACCCACCAACATGACACATCAGTATTTCCACACACCACCCACCAACATGACACATCAGTATTTCCACACACCACCCACCAACATGACACATCAGTATTTCCACACACCACACACCGACATGACACATCAGTATTTCCACTCACCACACACCAACATGACACACCCGTATTTCCACTCACCACACACCAACATGACACACCAGTATTTCCACTCACCACATACTAACATGATTTTTTTTTTTTTTTTTTAAGAGACAATGAACGGAGGAAGGAAAAACACAGATAAAACAAAAAGGTCCATGTGCCTAAAGGCATCCTCCATTCATAAAATGTTTGTAACAACTGGATTTAAACATTTGTTGATTGTAAGTTTGTGGAAAGCAATTCGAGGGAAGTGAATTCCAAAGAGTAGTAGCTCTGGGGATAAATGAATTCTGATAAGCAGAAGTTCTGCATTGTGGAGGAGAAAGTGTAAATTCATGGGCGCTCTCAGCTGCCCTAGTTCTACGGGGAAAGATGTGGAGAGGCGGCACAATTGAAGCAAGTTCCTCGGAACAATTGCTGTGAAAATATCTGTAGAATAATGCAAGGGATGCAACGTTTCTTCGTATGGCTAATGTAGGAAGGTCCTGTGTGATTGCAGGGTTATTGATTAATCTAATAGCTTTATTTTGAATTTTGTCCAAATGCCTCAATGCAACCACTCCACTTCCACCCCACAGAGGTGAACAGTAATCCATCTGAGAGCGCACATGACTTTTATATATTACGGCCAACTGCTCGTCAGTGAAGAATTCTCGAACTCTGTACAGGAGTCCCAGTTTTTTAGATGCATTCTTAGCAATGCTTCTAACATAATGAGTCCAGCTCAAGTTAGTAGTTAGTGTTACACCGAGAATGTCAATACTAGGGGAAGTGGGAATATTTACATCATTAACCCTTAAAAAGCGGCCCACCACTTAAGTCGAGTTAAATAAAGCTGGACTATGTGGCGGCGCTCGACATAACTCGAGTGGCAATTTCAGCACGTAATGTGGCTGAGAGAGAGAGACAAGTGGTGGCAGGAGACTAGCGAGCGTATGACTGCTCCAGACGACCGCGGCGAACCTACTGACACAAATCTCAGCTCCCTCCTCCCTCTCTCACTCGCTACATACTCAATTATGTACCGAAAGTACCGAATTACCTGCTTTTTGCACTCGCGTTGCACGGTTATTGCAAGAAAACTATCCATCATACAAGGATCGTTATGGTGTCATTCGAAAGCTCTGTTTATGCCCTTTCAGGGATAGATACTTGTTTTACGTTCTGGGTCTTATTTAGGCATGAAAATGATCACGTAAACAGCCCTATTTTGGCTAAAAACACCCCGCTGGGCGGTACACATAAATAAACCGCATAGGCCGCTCGTAAGGTGTTAAAAAATATATGGGAGTCAGTGAGATCCTGTCGGTTAGAAAATTGAATGTACAGTACTTGGTTTTCTGTGCATTAAAGGAAACTAGATTCTCTTGTCCCCATCCATTAATTCTAGAAAGGTCCTGGTTCAGAGAAATTGCAGTGTTTATTTTTGAATTTATAAGATCGGGTTGGGTGAAATAATTGGTAAATGTGAAGGAACTGTGGAGTGTTGAGTCATCTGCGTAGGAATGTATTGGATTATGAGTGGTAGATATGAGATCATTGATATGAATGAGGAACAGAGTTGGGGCCAAAACTGATCCCTGGGGAACACCAGCATTTATTGAGTGAAATTGAGAATAAAGGCCATCTACCATTACACATATTTTTCTGTTATGAAGATAAGAAGAAATTAGTGGAACTAATGATGCAAGGCTGTAGTGTGACATCTTCGACAATAAGGATTGATGCCAGACTCTATCAAATGCCTTTGATATATCCAGTGCTATTGTATGTGTTTCACCATGTTGGTCTGTACTGATGAAATACATCAGTATTTCCACTCACCACACACCAACATAACACACCAGTATTTCCACTCACCACACACCAACATGACACACCAGTATTTCCACACACCAACATGACACATCAGTATTTCCACTCACCACACACACACATGACACATCACTAATTCCACTCACCACACACCAACATGACACATCACTAATTCCACTCACCACACACCAACATGTTACACCAGTATTTCCACCCACCACACACCAACATGACACATCAGTATTTCCACTCACCACACACCAACATGTCACACCAGTATTTCCACTCACCACACACCAACATGTCACATCAGTATTTCCACTCACCACACACCAACATGTCACACCCGTATTTCCACTCACCACACACCAACATGTCACACCAGTATTTCCACTCACCACACACCAACATGTCATACCAGTATTTCCACTCACCACACACCAACATGTCACACCAGTATTTCCACACACCAACATGACACATCAGTATTTCCACTCACCACACACAAACATGGCACATCACTAATTCCACTCACCACACACCAACATGACACATCACTAATTCCATTCACCACACACCAACATGTTACACCAGTATTTCCACCCACCACACACCAACATGACACATCAGTATTTCCACTCACCACACACCAACATGTCACACCAGTATTTCCACTCACCACACACCAACATGTCACATCAGTATTTCCACTCACCACACACCAACATGTCACACCCGTATTTCCACTCACCACACACCAACATGACACATTAGTATTTCCACTCACCACACACCAACATGTCACACCAGTATTTCCACTCACCACACACCAACATGACACACCAGTATTTCCACTCACCACACACCAACATGACACATCAGTATTTCCACTCACCACACACCAACATGACACACCAGTATTTCCACTCACCACACACCAACATGACACACCAGTATTTCCACACACCAACATGACACATCAGTATTTCCATTCACCACACACCAACATAACACATCAGTATTTCCACTCACCACACACCAACATGACACATCACTAATTCCACTCACCACACACCAACATGACACATCCCTAATTCCACTCCCCACACACAAACATGTCACACCAATATTTCCACTCACCACACACCAGTATTTCCACACACCATGACACATCAGTATTTCCACTCACCACACACCAAAATGACACATCAGTATTTCCACTCACCACACACCAACATGACACATCACTAATTCCACTCATCACACACCAACATGACACATCAGTATTTCCACTCACCACACACCAACATGACACATCACTAATTCCACTCACCACACACCAATATGACACATCACTAATTCCACTCACCACACACATACATGACACACCAATATTTCCACACACCAACATGACACATCAGTATTTCCACTCACCACACACCAACATGACACACCAGTATTTCCACTCACCACACACCAACATGACACACCATTATTTCCACACACCAACATGACACATCACTAATTCCACTCACCACACACCAACATGACACTTCAGTATTTCCACTCACCACACACCAACATGACACATCAGTACAAAGGAGTACAAAGGAGTACAACGGAGTACAAAGGAAATCAAGCAACAACAGATCTAGTTACCCTTCTAGGTTGCTTGTCCTCCAAAACACTGAGGATCAAGTGTCCAAACAGTGGTTTAGAGTGGGTAAGGGAACATTGGAAAGGGAATTACTGCCCTGGAACTAATGTCCGTGGCAGGATTTGGAAGTTAGTAGAGGACAGATGGGTTAGTAACTGAGGGCGGGATAAAATAAAGTTATTAATTTACAAACGCAGTCAGTCGCGGGTTTGATGAGAGATATTTGTCTAGGCGGAGTTTAAATGAATCAACGGTGCTGCAGTCTATAACATTCCACAAGTTGACAACTCGATTGAAGAAGAAATTCTTAGATTCGTGCGAGTTAAAAGATTTACCAATAATTTTGCAACCGTTTCCCCGCCTGTAATTAGATTGGTCGATAGTGAAGTACTTACTACAGTTCATATTGTCGATGCCTTTGATGATTTTGAACACTTGAATTAAGTCACCTCTTATCTGCGCTGGGTTAAAGGAAATAGATTTAATTCTCTAAGACACTCTTCATATGGTTTGTTCTTTAGGCTAGGTATCATTTTGGTAACTCTACGTTGAACTCGTTCTAGCTTGTTTATATCTTTTTGGTAATAAGGGCACCAGGATTGAATGCAGTATTCCAGAAGAGGGCGGACTAAGGAATTGTAAAGGGTTAGGAAAACTTCTTTGGATTTATGTTCAAATGACCTGCCTATAAAGCCAATTATTTTGTTTGCCTTCTTAACAACTTCTGAACATTGTTGACTCGGTTTTAGGTTACTCGATATTGTTACTCCCAGATCGGTTTCTCTGCTTACATTCTTAAGCTGAGTGCCATTCATCGAATAGTTTGCTTTCTCATTTAGATATCCGACATATAGTACTTTACATTTATCCGCATTGAAACTCATTTGCGTAATTTGGGCCCAACATGACAATTTATCTAGATTGTGTTGCATATCGTCAACTTGTTCTTTTGAGAGTACGCTATTTGCAATTTTTGTATCGTCAGCAAATTTTGAGATTGTACAGGTGAGACCCTCATCTATGTCGTTGATGTAAATTAGAAAGAGAATTGGTCCTAGTACCGATCCCTGGGGTACCCCGCTACTTACATTGGTCCATTTAGATGCCTTACCGTTTATGACTACCCTTTGCTTTCTGTTGCTGAGCCAATTTTCTATCCATTTCAACACACCGTCTTGTATTCCATGCGCTTTTAGTTTTAGCAGTAAACGTTTGTGGGGAACTTTGTCAAAGGCCTTTTGAAAATCAAGGTATATAATATCTACAGCTTTACTCTCATCGTAGAGGTTGAGGATATCGTGGAAGAAGTCTAAGAGGTTTGTTAAACAGGATCGTTTTTTACGAAAGCCGTGTTGAGTATTTTTAAGTATGTTATTTTCCTCTAAGTGATTTACGAGTCTGTCTCTTATGACCGTTTCTAGCATTTTACATACAACTGAGGTTAAGCTAATTGGATGATAGTTACTGGGTAGGGATTTGCTGCCTTTTTTTAATATCGGTGTTACGTTGGCTAGCTTCCACTGATCAGGCATAGTTCCAGACTGCAAGGATTTATTGAATAGTAATGTCAGTGGTTTGGAGAGCTCATCCTTAGCTTTCTTTAGAACTCTAGGCGAGATTGTATCAGGTCCTGGCGTTTTATTTACCTTGAGTTAATCTAAACAATTCAATACTTCTCTCTCTGTAACGGTGATATTGCTTAGAACATCTGAATTATCAATCTGAATCGGCTATGGTGTAGGGATATCACTGAGGTCTTCTGTTGTAAAAACTGATGCAAAGAAGGTATTGAGGGCATTACTCATTTGTACTTCGTCTTGGGTGTATTCTCCATTTTCATCGACTAACGGTCCAACAGTTGAAGTAACTACTTTTTTCATTCTGATATAACTATAGAATTCTTTCGGGTTTGTTTTACTTTGATTCGCAATATGTAACTCTAAGGTCTTTTTACTTTGGTTAATTAACTTTATGGCTTTGCGTCGTAGCTCTACAAATTTCACCCGTTCTTCGTCATTTTGTGAGGATTTTAATCTATCATTAGCAAAAATTTTAGCAAGCAGGCAGTTTGAAATATCTTTATTCCACCATTTGGGCTTATTATTATGGCCTGGACGCCATATTTTCGATGGTATGCAGTCTTGCACTGCTTTTAGGTAAGTGGTTTCGAATAACTTCCAAGATGTATTTATGTCGTTATTGTTAATTAAAAAGCTCCAGTCAGTTTCTTTAAACATAGCTCTAAGTTTATGGAAGTTTGCTTTCTTGAAATTAGGGACTTTTTCGATGCTACTATTTGGTTCGTTACTAGTAAACTTTAAAGTGAAAGTTATCATACGATGGTCGCTGTTACTGAATTCATCACCAACATTCAAATTCTCTATCAATTCTTCTTTTGTTGCAAGTACAATGTCAAGAACGTTATTACCACAGGTCGGCGTTCGAACAAATTGATAAAGCGAACTCTCTTGCAAGTTCATATACAAGTCATGTCCGGAGTGTGAAGTAAGAGTATCGCCCCACTTGGTCACAGGTAAATTAAAGTCGCCAAAAATTACGGTATCTTGTGAGTTACTTACATCTGCAATTTGTTCGTAAATTTCTCGGTCAGTTTGCACTGATTGAGCTGGAGCTCTGTATATTAACGCAAGTATTATTTTTGTACCTTTATTATTCTTTATTAGCACAAAAGATGTGTCGACGTTCACAATTTGAGGTTTTGACACGAGGGTCGGGTTAAGACTTTCTTTGATATAAAATAAAACACCACCTCCATTTTTATTTATTCGGCTGTTCTCAAACATTACATAACCGGGAAGTGAATACTCTGCTAAAAAGTCTCTATCTTCTGTATTGAGCCAAGATTCTGTTATGCCAATCACATCATAATTTTCTGTAAACACTAGTTCCTCTAAATCTGAAAATTTATTGCGTATGCTACGAGCGTTTACATAGAAAACCTTTAACCCTCTCACCACGGAAGGGCTCTTGAACGCCCATAAAAAAGCATATAACAGGTACCCGGAAGGGCTCTTGAACGCCCAGTGGTTGAAAGCCTGTGAGCTTCGTGTGCGAGGCGTCGGTCCGACGCATGTAAACAACAGCCGGCTGGACCGTCGCCCCGCATCTCCGGCCACAAGAAGGAGAGCGTCGCTTGTTCGTGTGTGCCTGTATGTTGTTGTTAAGTATCGAATAGTAGTGTAAAGTGGCGGTTTTGGCCATAAAGTTATCTCCAATGAAATCATCATCACAACTCAACCAGTTGACTTAGAGAGCTCTACTTAATGCCATTCTACAGGTAAATAACACAGCTACGCTTGGGGATGCGCGGGAATGCGGGAAGCAGTCTGATTAACGAATATACGGTAGCCTAGCCTAGACGTTTTTCGGCCAAAACACCCGGGTTTTGAGGAATATATATATAATACATAGCCGGGGCTGGAGGGTTAAAGTTGCGGTTTTAGAACTCACAGAACGTTCTTTCATCGAATTTTTGGTTCTTGTCGGATCTACATTTACATTCATGGCTGTCCTCGGTCCTCGGTCGTTATCCCTGGCGGTTTTGAATTTGGGTCGTGTTGGTGGAGCTTTATCCAAATTCGCGGTTCTTGACGGATTAGTATTTAATTCCTTTGTAGGTTGCCGTCCTCGCTGTCTTCGGTCCTCCTTCCTGGTTGTCCTGTGCTGAGTCGATTTCTTCTCCGAAAATCCTTCACCGCATCGTTGAGAAGACGCCCAAAACGTGCTGCTCCCACCTGGTTCAGATGAACTCCATCGTCCGAAAACAAATAGTTATCGTAGTAGAAATTGTCCCAGGTGTCGACGAATCCCACGTTCTCCTTCCTGCAGAGGTTTGCTAGACAACGATTTGTGCTGGTGGCTATGTTGTGAAATCGGCTCTCTACACCAAGCTGGGGGACGATTCCTGAGACGATGATCCTTGATGACTTCTCCTTAAACGACTTGATCAGCTGCTGGTACTTTAAAAGCAAATCTTCCGACATGGTTCGCTGTACATCGTTGGATCCAACGTGGATGACGTACATTGTATTAACAGGGGCCAGCTTTGATACTTCGTCAACTGCTGCAACTACGTTGTCCACACCACCACCAGGGATACAAAAATGCTTCCTGGTCTTAGGTGCCCTGGCGCAAAACTCTGTGAGCTGACCACGTATCATCGAGTCTCCCACGAGCCGGACTTCTTCTATTTCCTCTTCGTCATCTGAGTCTGTGAGTATCTGGAAACGGTTTTGACACTCGGTAATCGGTATGTGTTTCCTGGTCTTGGGGCAAACGTTGTTCCTCACGACACGGAAGTTGTCTTGAGGGGGAAGAGAGTCACTATTTGTATCTTGAGTATCGGAAACATCAGCTGAAGTGGCTACTGTAGGCGTTGAATTGTTGGTAGTTGACGTTGGGGCGTTGGTGGCTGCTGGAGTTGCGGTGACAATTGAAGTTTGTGGTACTCCAACGTTGAGTGTTACAAACTCTTGGAGTGATTCCAGCTTCATGGTGAGGACGTTGATCTTGTTGTAGGCTTCATCTAATTTCACTGTAAAATTCTCTCGTTGCTGGCAGAGCCGGCAGACTTGAAGATCGACAGTAGCAAACATGAACTCACCAAACCTACCGGCTCAGTTCGCACAAGCGCGAGGCATGGTGACAGTCACTTTCTTCAGATCACTTCACTCACTTAAAAAACACTTCACTCACTTTAAACACTTCACTCACTTTAAAAACACTTCAATCACTTCAACCGAAAACAAATATGCTGAAATACGCAGAAATAGGTTATCAGGGGTGATAGCCTAACCGAAAACAAAAATGTTGAGATACGCAGAATTAGTCTTCCAGGGGCGATAGCCTAACCAAAAAAAAATTGAAATTCGCAGAAATAGGCTACCAGGTGTGATAACCTAACCTTAAACAAATATATGTATAACAGAATATGTAACTAAATATACAATTCACCAAATAGAGATTATATAAAAATAAAGTGTGACTGCACACAAGGGATTAATATACTGTGTCAACAGATGGCCCTGGTGTCGCTGTAGCCTTGTAAAGCAGTAGCCTACTCTTTTTAGATAAAACAAAGTGTATCAGTCAAAGGTTATTACAAGATCGTGCAAGCAACAACTAAAATTACAGATATATACTGTATAGGTACAGTAGGATTTTAAATACAATATCTACAAGAGTTAATAATAAACCAGATTGGCTGGCTATAGGCTAGGCTAGGTTTGGGTTAGGTTAAAAGCTTGGCAGGTTGGGTTAGGCTAGGTTAGTTTGTACAAATACCACCCTTAGCTTAAAGTAAAATCAGTCTGAGGAGAAAAAGTCAAGAGTATTTCCACTCACCACACACCAGCATGACACATCACTATTTCCACTCACCACACACCAACATGACACATCACTAATTCCACTCACCACACACCAACATGTTACACCCGTATTTCCACCCACCACACACCAACATGACACATCAGTATTTCCACTCACCACACACCAACATGTCACACCAGTATTTCCACTCACCACACACCAACATGTCACACCAGTATCTCCACTCACCACACACCAACATGTCACATCAGTATTTCCACTCACCACACACCAACATGACTCATCACTATTTCTACTCACCTCATACCAACATGACGGACCACTAATTCCACTTACCACCCACCATGACTCATCACTAATTCCACTCACCAGCTTAATTCATCACTAATTTATCTTAACACACATCATGACTCATTAATAATTCCACTTACCACATACAAACATCGCTCGTCACCAAATCCACGCAACACACGCCACCATCACTAATACCACTCACCACACACCAACAGCGCTCATCACTAAATCCACGCACCACACACCAACATCACTAATTCTACTCACCACATTCAACACTAATTCCATTCACCACATACCAACATGTCTCACCACTCATTCCATTCACCACATTTCAACATGGCTCACCACTAATTCCATTCATCACACACCAACAGCACAGTTTATGCACAATGAGATGCAAACTTCTGTACAGTTTGTTACATATTCGATCGTTGTAAAGTTAGTTTTCAATAAGCTTTGTTCAGCTTAAACTTGACATGAATAATATTCAAGCCTAATTAAGTCGTTTTTATATCAGTGCTGGAATGAAGTTCTTAATCAATTCAACATATCGTTAGGAATTGACAGTTAATAGATGCCCACTGTCATCCTTATTCCAATACAGACCAATGACTACCTTGCGGAGCATATAACACAGTCACTTTCTCCACACTGAGAGGTTAAAGTTTAACCATATATTCGTGAGGCTGAGCTTGTGCCCAAATCGCATGGTTTGCTTATTAACATGTCCACTATGGAGAAAGTGTGCTTCAACACTGAAATAAATGAAATCCAACAAATCAGGATGGGCTTCAGTTTTCTGGCTAATGTTTTGACCAAAAGCAAGTCTCTCAGCCTTTTTTCCCCTCAGTCTGAGCTTGTAAAACCTGTATGTTGAAGATAAACAATTGAAGATCCTGGAGCATCATGCGCATAATATTACTCCTTTAAAAAACTGCCTCCTGTGACAAAAGTCATGTTGATTTCCTTGGTGATCTCACCAAACGTTGTCTCAGAGTTGCAATATTATTCTGTGTCCTAGCAAACCAAGGCGGACCACTGTGGCCTTTATTTTTATCCCCAACACTTCCCTTTTCACAGAAATTCTCTAGGAGACATCCAACTGTATGTCTACTAGAAGCGTTTCTTCCTTGGACCATCAACTTTGTAGAAAAATAAGCTTTGATGATATCGACCCTCTCGTGCACTGACTATCGAGATACTGGTTCCATTGATGTTGGCAAATAAAATGTTTAAGCTTCAACTATAGTCCACTTGAAATTAATAGAAAAATATTGATTATCCGGGACATAACGTGGATTTGTAATTGTTAAATTATTTTCGGACCACCCTATAAATATATATATATATATATATATATATATATATATATATATATATATATATATATATATATATATATTGTATATATAATTTTGCTATAATATTGCACGAGCCGACGAGAATCTCGGCTTGGAGGGAGGAAGGAAGAATGGAGAGGAAAACAGCGAGGAGAAAGAAAGGAATGAAAGAATAAAGGAATATGAGGGAAGAAGGAAAGAAGAGATGGGATAAGGGGAGGAAAAAGTAGGAAGAAAAGAGGATATAGATGGAGAAAAGATGAATAGAGAGAAGGAGGAGTGTATAGAAATATAAATGAGATTGAGATGGCAAAAAGATGACTAGTGAGAAGGGAGTATAGCGAGAAGAGGAATGAGGATAGAGAAGGAAGAAATGGGGAAGGAGGATAAATAAAGAGGAAAGAAAGACAGATGAAGAAGAAGACAGACAGATAGGATAGAGAAGGATGAGAAAATCGAGATAGTGAGAGTTCTCTCTTGGAACATGGAGAAAGGGATTTTTTTCTTTTGTTTTTTTTCTTCTTTTTTCTTAATTAGTTTAACCAGACCGCTGAGTTTTGAAATAAAACTCTCATAGGGCTGGCCCAAAGGATTAGTTTAAATCTCAGTCAGGACGTTAAGGCGGCTTAAGAATCGGAGTATGGAGGATATGGAAAAGGACGGGGAGTCTAAGAGGATCAAAGGTTTTATTACCAAAGCAAGCAATACGGTGGGGTTAAAGCAGCGGGGCAATACATATAGATATGACAAATAATAAGAGGGGCGGTACATGAGTACAAAGTACAAAGGAGTACAAAGGAAATCAAGCAACAACAGATCTAGTGACCCTTCTAGGCTGCTTGTCCTCCAAAACACTGAGGATCAAGTGTCCAAACAGTGGTTTAGAGTGGGTAAGGGAACATTGGAAAGGGAATTACTGCCCTGGAACTAATGTCCGTGGCAGGATTAGGAAGTTAGTAGGGGACAGATGGGTTAGTAACTGAGGGGGGGATAAAATAAAGTTATTCATTTACAAACGCAGTCAGTCGCAGGTTTGATGCGAGATATTTGTCTAGGCGGAGTTTAAATGAATCAACGGTGATGCATTCTATAACGTCTCGGGGAAGCCCATTCCACAAGTTGACAACTCGATTGAAGAAGAAATTCTTAGATTCGTGTGAGTTAAAAGATTTACCAATAATTTTGCAACCGTTTCCCGCGTGTAATTAGATTGGTCGATAGTGAAGTACTTACTACAGTTCATATTGTCGATGCCTTTGATGATTTTGAACACTTGAATTAAGTCACCTCTTAATCTGCGCTGGGTTAAAGGAAATAAATTTAATTCTCTAAGACGCTCTTCGTATGGTTTGTTCTTTAGGCTAGGTATCATTTTGGTAACTCTACGTTGAACTCGTTCTAGCTTGTTTATATCTTTTTGGTAATAAGGGCACCAGGATTGAACGCAGTATTCCAGAAGAGGGCGGACTAAGGAATTGTAAAGGGTTAGGATAACTTCTTTGGATTTATGTTCAAATGACCTGCCTATAAAGCCAATTATTTTGTTTGCCTTCTTAACAACTTCTGAACATTGTTGACTCGGTTTTAGGTTACTCGATATTGTTACTCCCAGATCGGTTTCCCTGTTTACATTCTTAAGCTGAGTGCCATTCATCGAATAGTTTGCTTTCTCATTTAGCTATCCGATATGTAGTACTTTACATTTATCCGCATTGAAACTCATTTGCCAAATTTGGGCCCAACATGACAATTTATCTAGATTGTGTTGCATATCGTCAACTTGTTCTTTTGAGAGAACGCTATTTGCAATTTTTGTATCGTCAGCAAATTTTGAGATTGTACAGGGGAGACCCTCATCTATGTCGTTGATGTAAATTAGAAAGAGAATTGGTCCCAGTACGGATCCCTGGGGTACCCCGCTACTTACATTGGTCCATTTAGATGCCTTACCGTTTATGACTACTCTTTGCTTTCTGTCGCTGAGCCAATTTTCTATCCATTTCAACACACCGTCTTGTATTCCATGTGCTTTTAGTTTTAGCAGTAAACGTTTGTGGGGAACTTTGTCAAAGGCCTTTTGAAAATCAAGGTATATAATATCTACAGCTTTACTCTCATCGTAGAGGTTGAGGATATCGTGGAAGAAGTCTAAGAGGTTTGTTAAACAGGATCGTTTTTTACGAAAGCCGTGTTGAGTATTTTTAAGTATGTTATTTTCCTCTAAGTGATTTACGAGTCTGTCTCTTATGACCGTTTCTAGCATTTTACATACAACTGAGGGTAAGCTAATTGGATGATAGTTACTGGGTAGGGATTTGCTGCCTTTTTTGAATATCGGTGTTACGTTGGCTAGCTTCCACTGATCAGGCATAGTTCCAGACTGCAAGGATTTATTGAATAGTAATGTCAGTGGTTTGGAGAGCTCATCCTTAGCTTCCTTTAGAACTCTAGGCGAGATTGTATCAGGTCCAGGCGTTTTATTTACCTTGAGTTTATCTAAACAATTCAATGCTTCTCTCTCTGTAACGGTGATATTGCTTAGAACATCTGAATTATCAATCTGAATCGGCGATGGTGTAGGGATATCACTGAGGTCTTCTGTTGTAAAAACTGATGCAAAGAAGGTATTGAGGGCATTACTCATTTGTACTTCGTCTTTGGTGTATTCTCCATTTTCATCGACTAACGGTCCAACAGTTGAAGTAACTACTTTTTTCTTTCTGATATAACTATAGAATTCTTTCAGGTTTGTTTTACTTTAATTCGCAATATGTAACTCTAAGGTCTTTTTACTTTGCTTAATTAACTTTTTGGCTTTGCGTCGTAGCTCTACAAATTTCACCCGTTCTTCGTCATTTTGTGAGGATTTTAATCGATCATTAGCAAAATTTTTAGCAAGCAGGCAGTTTGAAAAATCTTTATTCCACCATTTGGGCTTATTATTATTATTTTTTTTTTTTTTTTAAGAGACAATGAACGGAGGAAGGAAAAACACAGATAAAACAAAAAGGTCCATGTGCCTAAAGGCATTCTCCATTCATAAAATGTTTGTAACAACTGGATTTAAACATTTGTAGATTGTAAGTTTGTGGAAAGCAATTCGAGGGAAGTGAATTCCAAAGAGTAGTAGCTCTGGGGATAAATGAATTCTGATAAGCAGAAGTTCTGCATTGTGGAGGAGAAAGTGTAAATTCATGGGCGCTCTCAGCTGCCCTAGTTCTACGGGGAAAGATGTGGAGAGGCGGCACAATTGAAGCAAGTTCCTCGGAACAATTGCTGTGAAAATATCTGTAGAATAATGCAAGGGATGCAACGTTTCTTCGTATGGATAATGTAGGAAGGTCCTGTGTGATTGCAGGGTTATTGATTAATCTAATAGCTTTATTTTGAATTTTGTCCAAATGCCTCAATGCAACCACTCCACTTCCACCCCACAGAGGTGAACAGTAATCCATCTGAGAACGCACATGACTTTTATATATCACGGCCAACTGCTCGTCAGTGAAGAATTCTCGAACTCTGTACAGGAGTCCCAGTTTTTTAGAGGCATTCTTAGCAATGCTTCTAACATAATGTGTCCAGCTCAAGTTAGTAGTTAATGTTACACCGAGAATGTCAATACTAGGGGAAGTGGGAATATTTACATCATTAAAATATATATGGGAGTCAGTGAGATTCTGTCGGTTAGAAAATTGAATGTATTTGGTTTTCTGGGCATTAAAGGAAACTAGATTCTTTTGTCCCCATCCATTAATTCTAGAAAGGTCCTGGTTCAGAGAAATTGCAGTGTTTATTTTTGAATTTATAAGATCGGGTTGGGTGAAAGAATTGGTAAATGTGAAGGAACTGTGGAGTGTTGAGTCATCTGCGTAGGAATGTATTGGATTATGAGTGGTAGATATGAGATCATTGATATGAATGAGGAACAGAATTGGGGCCAAAACTGATCCCTGGGGAACACCAGCATTTATTGAGTGAAATTGAGAATAAAGACCATCTACCATTACACGTATTTTTCTGTTATGAAGATAAGAAGAAATTAGTGGAACTAATGATACAAGGCCGTAGTGTGACATCTTCGACAATAAGGATTGATGCCAGACTCTATCAAATGCCTTTGATATATCCAGTGCTATTGTATGTGTTTCACCATGTTGGTCTGTAGCTTGGTTGATTTGATGCGTAAGAAGGCAAAGCATGTCTGCAGTTGATCGACATCGTCTAAAACCATATTGCCTATCACTGATTAATTTATTATTCTCAAGATGCTTAATTATGTGATTATTTAACATAATTTCAAAGACTTTACCAAGAGTGAAAGTTATAGCTATTGGTCTGTAGTTTGATGGATCTGAAGAGGCACCTTTTTTAGGAACTGGATGGATGTTTGCTTCTTTCCAGGGTACTGGGAAGCATGAGGTATGAGTACACAGACAGAAATTTGTTGCCAATACAGGAGCGAGCACCAAGGAGCAATTCTTAAGTACTATTGGAGGAATTTCATCTGGACCAGGAGCCTTATCTACTGAGAGATTCTGCAAAATAGTTTTGACATGTCTGGTGTGGATCTTAAGTGAGGGAATTTCATGCGAATTAAAATTAAGTACAGGGACATCTTGATTTATTTCATCTAAGGTTGAGTTGGTGGAGAAAATATCCGCAAGAAGGTTAGCTTTACCTCGTGGGTCACTTACAAGATTGCCAGTCGGAGATTTTAATGGTGGAATGGATGAAGCAGTAGTGAAGTTGCATTTAAATGAGTTAAGAGTAGACCAAAATATTTTGTTATCATTTGGATTATTTAGAAGTTTATTTGCCTGCTTGTGGAGAAAGTTTGATTTAGTTAGGTTTAATACAGTTTTGGCATGATTTCTGATGTTTCTAAAGTAATTATGGCCTGGACGCCGTATTTTCGATGGTATGCAGTCTTGCACTGCTTTTAGGTAAGTGGTTTCGAATAACTTCCAAGATGTATTTATGTCGTTATTGTTAATTAAATAGCTCCAGTCAGTTTCTTTAAACATAGCTTTAAGTTTATGGAAGTTTGCTTTCTTGAAATTAGGGAATTTTTCGATGCTACTATTTGGTTCGTTACTAGTAAACTTTAAAGTGAAAGTTATCGTATGATGGTCGCTGTTACTGAATTCATCACCAACATTCAAATTCTCTATTAATTCTTCTTTTGTTGCAAGTACTATGTCAAGAACATTATTACCACGGGTCGGCGTTCGAACAAATTGATAAAGCGAACTCTCTTGCAAGTTCGTATACAAGTCATGTCCGGAGTGTGAAGTAAGAGTATCACCCCACTTGGTCACAGGTAAATTAAAGTCACCAAAAATTACGGTATCTTGTGAGTTACTTACATCTGCAATTTGTTCGTAAATTTCTCGGTCAGTTTGCACTGATTGAGTGGAGGTCTGTATATTAATGCAAGTATTATTTTTGTACCTTTATTATTCTTTATTAGCACAAAAGATGTGTCGACGTTCACAATTTGAGGTTTTGACAAGAGGGTAGGGTTAAGAGTTTCTTTGATATAAAGTAAATGAGTAAATGATATAATAAATAATGAGGAGCATACTGGTGCTTAGCCATTGAGGGAAGACATCAGATATCCATGAGCTAAACGGGAATTACCAATACTGAGTCTAGTCAGTAGAACTTCAAGTTGTCTGTGGAACCACAATGAGGATGGCCACGGATAGACAGAGGGTTTTATTGCTCGAAGTCCATGACATATGGTTTAAGGGAAGGTATCCAATCACCCAAGGCAGATGGGGTTGGAGTTGGGCCATAGGCACAGCTGACTTGGCTGCCACGTCAGCTTCTTCGTTACCTTTAACTCCAACATGAGCAGGAATCCAGCATAATGCCACTGGTATTTTTCGGAGACGCAAGTGATGGAGAGAACGATGAATGTAAGTCACAATAGGGTTAGCGGACGAGTTAGTCTGGAGGGCTTCGAGAGCACTACGGGAGTCGTTATAGATAATGTATGTCTGAGGGGGAGAACGGAGTACAAGGTCAATAGCCGAATTAATTGCCAATAGTTCAGCTGTAAAAACTGAAGCTTGGCATGGAAGTGAAAACTAAAGGGTCTGAGTGGAGCTCACAGCAGCAAGTCCGACGCCTGATGATGATTTAGATCCATCTGTGTAAATACCAAAATGTAGACCTTTGCAACGAATGTGTTCAAGGGTGTGCTGTCGATGATGACTAGGGACATTGGGATATCCGTTTGGCAAGAAGGAAATGTGAGTACATATTTGAGGGAGAGATATGGACAATGGGGCTGGGCCATCAATAGCAGGTGGGACAGCAATATTCAAGCCAGTGGCGTTGAGAAGAAGGGTGGCACGGAGGGGGAAGCTGGAGTGTTGGGGTTGGGAAATGGAAGTGTCCACATCTTGGGAAAGGGATCTACCAGGCAAGTCACTGTATCTAATTTGCAACACATGACGCATGGTATCTAAAGCCCGGTAATAGTACAATGGTGGTTCACCACATTCAGCAAAGAGGGAAGGTGTCGAGGAAGAGCGGAATGCACCAGTACAGAGACGGATGCCCTGATTCTTGAATGGTGCCAAGAAGGCGCAGGACCTGGCAAGTAGCAGAACCGTAAATGGGGGAGCCATAATCAAGAACGGAGAAAACTATAGCTTTATACAGCATAAAAAAGGTGGAACATGTGGCACCCCAGGTAATGTGGGACAGATTTTTGAGAAGGCCCAAAGCCTGAGTTCATCTGCCTTTGATATACTGTATATGGTCTTTCCAGTTGAGATGCTGATCATAGACCAACCCCAGGAACTTAACGCTGGGGCAAATTCGGATTAAAGATTCGCCCATGCGAAGCTCCAAAGAATGGCCACGTAACCAACGTTTATCCTTATAAAAGGCGATGGCCTTCGTTTTCTCAGCTGAGAACTAAAATCCCACTGATGATGCACAGTCTGTAATTTTCCTGATAGACAAGTTGAGGATACGTTGTGCATGACGAACTGTGAGAGTGGTACATTAGATGGCAAAATCGTCAACATAGAGACTGCCATGTACTCCAGGGGCGAGCTGACGGATGATGTTATTTAGTGCCACTTCAAATAGGGGACCGCTGATCACGCTGCCCTCATGAATACAATTGAGGAGGGGGCATACGCCCGAATAAGACCCGAGTCTGAAATGTGCGGGCTGTGAGGAAATTGGAGATAAACAACGGGACGTGACCACGAACACCACCGTCGTAGAGGGACTGGAGGATGGAACGTCGCCATTTAGTGTCATAGGCTTTCTTTATATCGAAAAAACTGCAACTGTGACCATTTTATTAACGAAGCCACGTTTGATATGAGAGTCCAATAAATCAAGGGAATTGAGTGTCGAACGATTCTTTTGAGACCCAAATTGGTAGGGTGTCAAAAGTGATCGTTGGCGGAGGATCCACGTAAGTCTGGCATTTACCATCTTTTCCATCAATTTACAAAGGCAACTGGTAAGGGAAATCGGCCTATAGTTCGCTGGTACACTAGGGTCTTAGCCAGGTTTTGGAATGGGAATAACAATAGCATGTCTCCAGGCATCAGGAAACAGGTGGCGTGCCCATAGGTAATTATAGAACTGCAACAAATACGACTTGGCAAGGGGGGCGAGGTGTATTAAGGGGAGATTTCCACTTGAGGGATTTTTTGTGGACCCCTTTCTCCCTCATATTTAGCCCCATTGCTTTTGATATTTTAAGACGTTCACCCCATAATTAAGAACTTTCGCCCCATTTCTGTCAATTTTAAGACCTTTCATGCAATTTAGGTGTGTTTTTTCCTGGCAAGCGATAGCGAGCCTGTAATTTAAGAGGAACCGGCCTTTGGCCGGGATATTTTTCTACCGAAAAATGTACACATTTATCTTGAAAGGGGGCCTAGAGGGTGTAATTTTAAGTTTGATGGAGGTCTAGGGAACTAACTAAAAGCCTCCCCTTAACCCTTTCACGAACATATGACGCAGAGGTTGCCAGATTAACAATAAGAAATAGAGTTCTCTCACTCTTATAATTACCTCTCCAAAATTAGTTTTCTGCCCACAGCTAACTCTAAGACAACTGCAGAGGTTGAAGTAACTAAACCAAAGGTTTCTAATTACCCATGATGGTAACAAAGGCTTTAAAGTATCCCTAATAGGCTCAACATCGCGTCATATGCGGAGAGGGTTAATAAGTCATAGCTGATATTATCATGACCCGGTGCGGAACAAGTACAGGTAGAGAGAGCATGTTCAAGTTCAGCCATAGTGAGGTGAGCGTTATAGTCGAAATCTTCCTGGGTCTCAAAATTCAGAGGAACTGATTCTTTAGCATGTTTGCGACGCCGGAAAGAGTCACTGTATCCAGCGTCACTACTAACCTCGGCAAGATGACGGCTTAACAGGTTGGAAATTTCTAGAGGATCGTGTACTGTGCGGCCATGACTAATTAAGGCGTGACGCGGGTGTTTGAGATGGAGTCCATTGACCTTCTTGAATTTTTGCCACACCTCGGATATATAGGTGGATGGGAGCATGGCAGAGACATACCACTGGCATGAAGAGGTACGGCTACGGAGGACTTCTTTACAAAACTTAGCATTTAAGCGGTTGTAGTGAGGTTTTAGAGCCGCTATATTGAGGGACAAGGTTATAAGCTCATCGAGGTCAGTTGGCAAAAGAGAACGACTTGCACTAAGGGTACGATAGCGTTTGTTAAGGTGGCTGAGACGACGTCCCAACTTTCGCTTAATGCGGAGGAGGTTGGAGAGGGTGTCGTTCCACCAGGGTACTGTTCGGCTAGCATTGGTAGCACTGGTCGTAGGAATGTATTTGTTAGCTGCAGCGATGATGAAGTCTGTCAGGAAGGAGTTGATGGCGTTAGGACCTGGAGTGGGGTAGAAGGGGGGAATCTCTCTAGTGTATAGTGCATATTTGTCCCAATCAGCTTTACGGAAGTTACAACGGGGCGAATTGGAGAGAATTGGTCGAACGAGCCGGTAAGATAAAAGAATAGAGTAATGGTCACTCGAGTACAAATCATTGCAGAGACGCCATTCAAATTTATCAACAAGGGCAGAAGAACATAAGGTAACATCAACCAAGGAAAATGTATTGTGTGTATTGGAGAAATACGTATGGGAATGCGGTTCGTTCGGACAACAGTAGAACCAAATTCACGAGCTGTGTTCCAGGGGCATCAGAGGTACCGGAGGAGTGATTCAATAGCGGTCTATGGGCATTAAAATCACCCAATAGTAAAAGAGGTGAGGGAAGTGTATTTAAAAGTGGATGGAGCAAGGTAAGGTCATATTGGAAAGTAGGTTGATTGTACATGTTACATATAGCGAACAAGGTACCATCAGGTGAATAAAGCTTGATAAGAGAATGGTGAAGGAAACTATTACGAAGAGGCAACAGATCAAAGGATTTATTGGCATGTACATACATAAAGGTGCCAAGTTCACCATTTGGGGAGAGAGACTGACATGCAAGATGGTAGTTAAGGATCGATCTGTCGTAATTTCCACTGTGTTGCAGGCATAAGCACATGGGAGCATAGGTTTGCATGAGATGTTAGATCTCACCTAGACGAACTTTAGGAAAGAGACCATTAACATTCCACTGGATGATGTAGGAATTGAAAAGGTTAGGTGAGAGATGTCAGATTGTTTAAATTGACAGCACTAGATGTTAAATACTGTCATGTGAGCGGCGCAGTAGGACGAGGAAGTGTCTCACTGCGGGTGTGCGTAGGTAACCGAGTTGACACTACTCGGAGAATGTCATTAGCATTCAACTTTGACTGGTCTTCAAGACGTGATAAGTGATACATATAGTAACATTAGGGAGGGTGATCGGTTGGATCGTCAGACGCGGATAACTGAAACTGGTGTATGAAGGTGCTGATTAAAGTGTTAATGTCGAATTCAGTTGGGGGTGCATGACACTCCCGACCATCAAGACACTCCTGGACAAAACAATCGTGACAGCCACATAGTTAGCCATGGAGATTTGGAGGTATTGTCACGTTCGTGGTTGTCGATGGAGTGTGTTTCTTACCTTTGGATGGGTAGGATGAAGTAAAAGTAGTGGGGGAAGTGGATGTGGCTGGTGTAGCAGTGGGCAGGGCGGAACGGCGAGAATGGGGAAGAATGAACTGGAGTTGTGGTATTGAAGGCAAGAACTTAGGGCATGATGTGGAAGGACGGGACTGACAGGGTGACCCAGGAACCCCACAACGTTTTCGTTTTGAAGGGGGGACGAATGATCGGGAGTAGGAGATACAATATCGTCGGCACCTCGTTTGCAAGAGACGGGAGCGGTGTCCATTGCAGTGCTATCAGTATCAGTCTGGAGAAGGGCATCGGAAGTTAGGTCTTCTAGTAGAGGACGATTGGGAGGCTCTGGGGAGGAGTCAGACTGGCGTTTACTTGAATTAGAGGGTGTAGAGTGGGTGCGGGTAGCACCCCGGGGAGTATCCGCAATGGGTGACGAGGACTGGTCAGTAGGGTCAGAAGTTGGCGTCTCGACCAACGCATCAAAATCTATGAGAAACTGAGACAGCGAGAAGCGGTGCACCATGAGCTGTATCATCGGCGGGAGTTTGTGATGGTGTCTGGGTCATTTCTGGCATTGTTCAGATAGTGGGTTGGGACAACATGCTGGAGCGGGCTTGTGTATTATATGCTGGGTCACGTGCTGTGTCCTTGATACCCCCAACTCTTAGTTCTTGTTTGGCCTCCCTGACCGTTATACCTGAATGATCCGTGATAAAACTAAGCTCCGCATTGTTGGGCTCGGGCATGGTGGTCTCCACCGCAGTTGACATACTTGTTTGTGCCGCACTTCCAATTGGTGGAATGGGCAGTGGAACTGCAGTAGGCACACACCTCATTATTCCTACATTTTGATGTAGAGTGCACAAAGGTGGAGCAGCGACGGCATTGAAGGGGCCTGGGGGTATATGGTCGTACCTTCCTCCTTTGACCTTCAATTCTGATATTCTCAGGGAGAGTATTCCTCCCAAATTTTACGCGAGCCACTCGTAGTAGTGGACGGGATGGATCTTGTCTATTGGGGATCTGGTAGACAGTGGTGTCGTCAACCTCGGGGTAACGGAGCCTCAAGGATGACAGTAACGTCGTTTTGTCAAGTAATCCATAGCGATCATTGAAAGGAGGCAGTACAACAGTGCCTGAAATGAAATTAAGTTCCATATGCTTGGAGACATGTACAGGGACACCATTCAGGGAGGTGAGGGATAGAAAATCCTATGATTGCTCCTTAGTGGTTGCTTCCACTGTCCACGCTAGGACTGAATGAGAAGCCCTGAAGGACAAGTTGGTTGATCGATGGTTCATCAGTAGAGCGTTCTGTAGTTCATCGGGTCTCTAGTCTCGATAGTGAGACATCTGGGCCAGTAATCCGGTCCAAGGAGGGCGTCAAAGTCTGTAAGTGTCTGACTAGGAACATATTTCCTCTTCGGGCTTTGACGTGGATGAGAAGAACCATGTTAAGGCCTGATGTGAGGGGAGAGTGTCGCAATAGTGGTCGTTGGTACTGACATAGTGGCAGTTGTTGTAATGGTCGATGGTACTGACGTAGTGGCAGTTGTTGTGATGGACGAAGAGGCGACACAGGTAGTAACTTCACCCAAGGATAACAAGAGTGATGCAGGGATGACAAGGCTCACAGGACCTTGAGCATCAGAGGGTGAAGGTGCACTCTGGGCCATAATTGTAGGGGGTAGTACCTCGGCAGTGAGTAAAGAAGATATCAAAGTGGGTGCCATGCTTGAGCGGGGAACTCCGGCACTGCTGGCTGCAGGGGAAGGGTCCAAGATGCAATCCAAATTTTAACAGAGGTCGGCGTTAGTATTAGCCAGTTTTGATTCTATAGGAAGAAGACATCTATATTCATCTGAGTTAGATTCCATACCCACCACGGAGCCACAATTAGAGGACAGGACACCACCGCAGGAATTCTTGCAGATATACACCCCTCCCAATGCACCTATTGATCGCAGACAAGGGTCAGGGTTTGACATAAAAGTGTCCCCTCGCCTGAACATGTCGGGTACCACAGTTCTACTGGTGAAGGGATTGCCGTCCCACAACACCCTCCAACTAAACCAAAGAGTGAGTATGGGCATACACCTTATGACAGACACGGTCCTCCCAAAGGAGAGGGCAGAGAGGGGAAGAAGGGAAAAACGAAAAACAGAAAGGATGAGCAATTAAAGTGCTCACCACAATTAGTTTTGGGAGGGCAGGCAGGCCTGCACTCCCTTCCTGCCACTTCCGTCAGCACGTGTTCCAAAGTGAGACCAACGAGGGGGGAGGGGGGGGAAGAGAGGAAAAATTAGGATAGATAGAATAGACAAAATAGAAAAATAAAGGAAAAGGGAAGGAGGTTTAAACTGAGGAAGGCGAAAAACAGATAGAGAAGGATAAACAAATAGATGAAAAAAGGTATGTCCGCCTCACAGAAGGTGTGGAGAGAGGTGACAAGGTATTGAAGAAAAAGTAAATTATCGGAACACCCGGCCTTGCACACATATTTTCGGGTGGCAATATCTCTGCTTGCCATGGTCCGGTGAGTCACATTTGTTCATTTTCCCATGATTTTAGAACATGTACATTATTTTTCTTCAAAGAAAAACAAAAAATGCCTGATGCCATCAAAAACATACCTTGCTATATCCCCTCAAAACTGTTTGAGTTAAGAAGTGAAAGGAGGTAAATGAAGTGGTGTATCTTGAATTAACATAATAACTTATTATCAGTTAAACCATCTGTATGGATTAGCAATAATCCAATTACACTTAACTCCATCTGCATCTCGTTATGGTACTAAGTAAAAAGGTACAAACAAAGATATATTGGAGATTACGCTTTAAGGCACTTTTGTCATTGTTTCTCTGGCATTTCATGCTGTATATACAATTAATTTGAGATGGGAGAATTCATTCACCTTTAGTACCTCATTGTATGACGATCCTCACAATCAGAGTAAAAGAATAATTAAGTATTCACTACATTAATCCAGGAGTATGAAATGTCTACATATTGTTTTTATATGCATGCAGCATCACTGACAGGAACAATGAACTTTAAATCTTTCTATTTCTTATCCCAAGGAGTGCAATAGTAGGTTTGAAATGACCCATCCCTGCACATGTGTAATTCCCGCTACTAATAGTTAGTTAGTTAGTTTATTGACCAAAGCATACAAATTATCATAATACATAAAAAAGTTATACATAAATATTTACAAAATGGTCCAATATGAAAACAATATTTTTCCTCACAAAATAGAAATTTCAATTATGAGCCAAAGCGATGATTTTAATAACACTATAGGTGGCATGGTAACTTTCCATTTAAAATTAATAATGCATACCTATTTATTAGGCTATTGTTGAAATACTGAAGAAACGAAAAACCCAACGAAAGATAAAAGAGAGAAACACAGAGGAAGGAGAAATGAAGAAGCAAAGGAAGGGGAAGACAGGATAAAAATACACGGCTCCACCCAAACGAACGACGTCCGGATCTACCTCACCTGTAGCGTCCCCCAGGGACGCCCGGGTCGCCACGGTGACAGAAGGATGTCCGGTAACCCCAGGGAAGACAATTCGCCCCAGGGCCACCCCTTTCACACCCAAAAGAAAAATCATCTTCTCCCAGAGGGTTTAAATAAGAACGAACTTCAATTGTATATAGATTCATGTAACATGTAATTTTAAGAATATAACCAAGTATAATAAAACCATTTATGTTTAATATTAAAGAATTTGTATAATTTTTAATGTTAAGAATGTCATACAACAGATCCCCTAGGTTTGCAAATATTGTGATCAAATAAAAGAAGCACATTGAGACTTCGTCGTTAATACGAAAGCTTTCAGATCATCTCGCTGAGACCATTCTATCTAATTTATAATAAACATACGTACACGTCTTATTAATATCAAACTATTATATTTCATAAACAAACCACAATCCTTTCTTTCCTACTTTTATATTCATGGCTACCAGTCAGAGATGTCACCAACCAATCTTTTTCGCCTCTCGGTTAATCTCGTGACCACCAGGGCTACCAACACAAAACTCGCCGCCCAGGACCCATATAACCGTGTATATTTCCCTCTTGTACATATAGAAGCTCAGAAACTATCAGTGTTATCCTTAGTAGGATAACCTAGCATGCTCATCTATCTCTGTTCTCAATATTAAAGGTGACAGACCCCTGTCTGCAGAACCATATCAAAATCCGCCAGAGAAGCTCCACTCTAGGCATGCCTCCTTGACCCCCTGGGCTACCAACACAAACTCACCGCCCGGGAGCCATCTAACCATGTATTTTTTCCATCTCATATATATAGAAGCACACACATTATCAATGTTGTCCTTAATAAGATAACCTAAAAATGCTCATCTACCTCTGTTCCCATTATTAGAGGTGGCAGACTCTTGTCTACAGAATCATGTCAAAGTCCGCCAGAGAAGCTCCACTTCCGCATACCTCCTTGACCCCCAGGGCTACCAACACAACCTCACCGCCCGGGATACACATACCCATATATAATTTCCATCTCGTATATATAGAAGCTTAGAAATGATCAGTATTACCCCTACGAAGAGAACCTAACATGCTCATCTACCCCTGTTCTCAATATTAAAGGTGACAGGCTCTTGTCTATAGAATAATATCCAACAACGCCTGAGAAACCGCACTTCATCATAAATCCTTCACCCTGAATTTCCACGCTCCAAGGTCAAGCCAAAACATCCTTAAAACCTTGAACAAAAGTTCAATTATCTCCACAAACCTCTGACTCCCCCTGTAACCTATAAATCCATATTAAGCCTTGGCTTGGGTACCACCTTGATAAACTCTTCAAGTATAGTAGAGTTATATAATAAAGTAAACGAAGTCCATCTCCCCTAGGACAAGAAGGACTTCTTGCCCTAATAGAGAGTGCGCACGCACGCCCTTGCTATCCTTAAACAGGGGATGGGTACCCCTCAGTAATTGTGAATACTAGGTCAGGGAAATCTGAAGGAAGTTAAGCAATTTTAAGGCTTCTTGATTCCTGGCATCCCACGTTGAGAAACCTTAAGATTACCCCTCCATTCAGTTGGATGTACGGCACCCCGAAGTCCTTACACGGTCTGTGAGTAAGAAATCCTATTAAGGGATCTTTATTAATTGTGGCATCCCATCAGTTAACATAGAGACCTCTAATAGGCTGTATCGCCAATGTTAAAGTTTTAAGTGTGTAGGCATCCCTCCACTTCTACTTTTAATATCGTAGGTACGGTAACTGTGTCCTATAAAAGGAACTTTCTTATTACTGGCATCCCAGTGATTAACATAGTCACCTTCTCTAGGTTACACTTGCTCTAGTTGAAAGTTGAGGAACACAGGCATCCCTACTCCTCAATTCTTTCACTATTGAGAGTTCACAAGTGTCTTATAATTAGAGGAACTTTGTTAGTACTGGCATCCCAGTATTTATCATAGTCACCTTCTTATAAGTACACTTTCCTTAGTAAAAGTTGAGGGACTCAGGCATCCCTAGCCCTCAACACTTTACTATTGAAAGTTACACTACCACCTCTCACAAAAGATCTGGCATCCCACGATCTCTTGTGTTACAAGGGCTTAGCGAAACACCCTCACAGGGACTCTGCAAACACAAGTCCTAGGTGCATTTTGTCTGTGGCATCCCATTAGACTTTGCAACTAAAAGGTTAACACCTGAGTTCTTTGAACCTCTTAAAACGGTTAGAGACAGTCAAGAAGAGAAGTACTAAAACTCTTCTTGCATTCGTCCGATATTGTGTTATTTCGTCATAACTGAGGCACAATATTAAAAACCTCATTACAAGAATACCTTAGCAGAACTTCATCACCGGTTAATATAAAGGTCAGGATAGACGAATATAATTGATAAAGCTATAGGCTCAAATACTCGCGTTAGTCCGATATGGTGCCCAACTGTTTAATTACAAGTTACGGAGCCATATTTAGGACCCCCACGCCCATTAACCCATCTGTAATATTACTTCACACGACTGGCCAACCTGGACGGCCTACGGAGACTCAGAAGACATCAAGCAGCTAGTGTTCTACCTTTCTAAGAAAAGAAAGATTGAAGAAAGATACCTAAAACAATGCCAGTGACGAGGCAGAAATAAGTTAGAGTTAAAAATTGATAAAAAATATTCAGAGTTCCTTAACCCCCTTATTCGAGATAAAATCATCAGAGTGTTCATTAATCAGAATCTATAGAAACAGATTCCTTCTATTCGTGTACCAGTGATAAATTCGTTTAGTACACCTCTCTAACTTGAATAAGGAATTAAATCCAAATAAGACGGATGTTCGCATAAAATAACTCTGTCATGTTTTCGCCCAGTGAGAAAATAGTTAGAGTCCATACACTCCTTATTTTGAAATAAATCATCAAAGTGTTCATCAACGAGAATCTATAGAAACAGATTCCTTCTAGTCGTGTACCAGTGATAAATTCGTTTAGTACACTTCTCTAACTTAAATACAGAATTAAATCCAAATAAGGCGGACTTTCACCTCAACGAACTCTGAAATAATATCAACCAGTGAAAATATTTTAGAGTCCACAAAACTTGAATTCAATCTTATGAAGTATACCAGTGTAAAAGATTATATATTCATAGAACATAAATATATTGACTTACATTAACCTCGTCAAATACTAGTAGTTAATTAAAGCCAAGTCAAGGGATATAGTGAACATTAAGGTAAACTGATTAAGTGTTTATACAATCTTTCAAAAAGAGAAGATTGATTTGATTCTTAAGGAAAAGGATTCAATTTGATCTCCATCTAGATCAGCGATCATTCTAGAAGATATTTAATTAAGTTGTGCCACTTATGTTCTCGTGTTTAGTGATTCTTGATTCAATAATATGTACCTAGTGATTAAGTGAAATAAAAGTGTACTATAAAGTATATTTTGGTAATATACGTATCCTCTATTGTTTTCCTTAAATGTATTTATATGAACTTGGATATCCCAGTCTCGAAAGAACTCACCCTAAATAATAGTTAAACCTGAATAAAATCAGGGCATAACAATTATACTAGTCTTGTGTTTTGTATACCTTGAGCACTTCGTAAATATATTTACATACCACCATATGACCCATCACCGAATAACTGTTTAAAACAATTTACATTAATTTGTGCAAACCTTTGACGAAGGCTCACCGAGAGTGTACATTCCAGTAACATGTAGCGTTCTGTTTGTATTTGACCATTGTTACACTGACACAACCGTTGCTCTCGTGGTGTACGGCTCCATCTACCTGTTTCTACCTTTAAGTCATGGGACATCAACCGTACTCTTGTAAATGCCTGACGTGTGTCTGCAATGTACTTACGGCCAGAGTAAACCTCGTTTACACAACTTTTGCAAGGCACAACGAAAATTACATCAACGTGTTGGAAATATATTCCCACATCTCAACATAATGATTTGTTTATAATATATTCCCACATCTCAACATAATGATTTGTTTATAATATATTCCCACATCTCAACATAATGATTTTTTTATAATCAAAATGATCTGGTTGTGGTGTGGTTGTAGTCAGAAGTTGAAGTAGCTGATGCACGTAGGCAACTAGCTAGGATGCAGACGATGGGAGGAGGAAGGGGAGGATTTTTGTAATATTCCATACATCTCCCTTATATAGAAATATTATTGAGCCTCATATGTACAGTATATATGAGGGAAGAGGAGGATTTGCACATTTAAACTCCCTCACCCTCCCGCTCGCAGCCTTAGTTTATCTGACTGTATTCTTTACAGAAACATTATAGACCAGTCAAAGTAGGGCTGGACTTAGAACAAATTGCAATAGAAGGTTTTTTGGCTTTAACTTGTTTATTAGGTCCCTCTGATGAACATATAAAAAGTCTCCAACTTTTGGACACCGGGAAAGTGGTTAATTTGCATAAATTCAAGATGGCCGCCGTCCAAAGCTTCAATTTACAGATAACTTTTTTCTGGTTGCTCCTAGACCCTATAAATGTATTACAAACAACGTTTTTTGGCTTTAACTTGTTTATTAGGTCCCTCTGATGAACATATAAAAAGTCTCCAACTTTTGGACACCTGGAAAGTGGTTAATTTACAGCCAAAAAACCTTACAGCCAAAAAACCTTCTATTGCAATTTGTTCTAGGTCAAGCCCTACCTTTACTGCACATTATTGTCTATTACATTTTGCCTAGGCCTATACTAATCCCATCATCTTGTTTCTTGTTTCAACAGATTGGTGCGACATCTACCGAAGCCATGGAAGAAGAGGTGGTGCATAATCCCTGCGGCATTTGCTCAAACACGTTAGACGAAGGAGAAACAGTCAAGCTGAGGGCGAAGGGAGCAGATACTATCAACAAGGCCAGTACTGAACGTGGAACGCCATCAATTACCGTGTCCGAGGGCCAAACGGTGCACATTGATTGCCGAAAGAAGCATGTCAATACGAAGCCAAATAGAATTCCTGGGAAGCAGAAGAAACGTCCTGAAAACCCTGCTCTTCGTTCTCAGACACCAGACTTTTGTTTTACAGAGAACTGCTTTTTTTGTGGTACAAAAATCTATTTGGACACAAAGCATGATTCAGAAGAAGTGTATCCAGTACGCACCTTCAACTTTCAAAGGACAATACTTTCTGCATGTGATGCCAGGGCTGATGAGTGGGCTGACACTGTTAGAGGCCGAATTAACTTTGCACGCGATCTTCCAGCAGCTGACGCAATATATCACAAGCAGTGCAGCTCAAATTTCCAGACACATAGGCAGATCCCCTCCAAATATCGTGATTCCGCAGACAGTGAACCTCCTCGCAAGGGTCGCAAAGTAGATGCCTCACGAGAGGAAGCATTTCTACTCGCAATCGAGGACCTAGTCAGTGGCAATGATGATGAACAGACTACAGTGGTTGATCTCGTTGATAGAATGTCCCAGTTGTGCCCTGATGTTGAAGCGTATAGTGTAAAATACATGAAACAGAAACTTATTTCATATTTTGGGGATGAACTGGTTATTAGTAACGTGCATGGACGCAGCGATGTTGTAACTGTCAAAGAAAGTGCTGCAAAGATTTTGCAACAATTCAAAGACTCACCACAGACTGATGATGAGGAAGCAGAACAAAGAAAGATAGTCAGGGCTGCGGCACGGTTGATCAAAGCAGATATAAAGAACATTGATACTTGTAGAGATTTCTATCCAGATCCTTCTGAACTCCGGTCGCTGGAAAAGAATGTGGCGTACGTTCCGCAGTCCCTTCGTATATTGCTGCAAGAGACGTTCAGTGGCAAGTCATGTGATCTTGAAGTTGCATCAATTGGACAAAGTATCGTGCAACTTACCAGACCAAGAGCCATTGTAGCACCCATTCAGTATGGACGGTTATAAATCAGGACCTACTACCAAGGACATGACACACAATCGACGATCAAAAGGAGTCTTTGGTCAAAAGGTGATGTTCACTCCAACCATGCCCCTTCGGTCAAAAAGGAAAACTTCTTGTCAAACTCGGACAATAAGCAAAACTTCATTGACTTATTGTGAGAAACATTCAAGGCAAATGGAATTGACTGTGTCAATGCGCCAGCAGATGCAGATGTCATGATTGCGAAGAAGGGAATTGAGCATGCAAGGGAAACCGTGACATATGTGATAGGTGAGGACACAGACTTGTTGGTGCTGTTGTGTCATTATGCGGAACGAGGGATGAATGATTTGTACTTCAAGTCGAGCAAGGAAGGTGGGAAATGTTGGCATATTAACTCAGTAGCAGAAGCTCTCGGTGAAAGCATCTGTCGTGTCCTGCCAGTTGTCCATGCACTCTGTGGATGTGACACAACCTCACGACTGTATGGTATTGGTAAAGGGGCTGCCTTGAGGAAAGTGAGGGAAGACAACGGTTTCTTGAAATGTATAGAAGCATTCTGTTGCCAAAGTGGAAGTAAAGACGCGATATCATCAGCTGGTGAAAAGGCCTTGGTTTATTTGTACGGGGGAAAAGGAAATGACACCCTTGACGGACTGCGAAAGACAAAGTTTTGCAACAAGGTGGCAAAAAGTTCAACTACCATTGAAGTTCACAGCCTTCCCCCAACAACCGATGCAGCCAAATACCACTCGTTCCGAGTTTATTGTCAGGTCCAGGAATGGATGGGGAACTGTGTGTACCCCGAGAAATGGGGCTGGTGTCTGCGGAAGGGACAGCTTGAACCGAAGACGATGGATTCGCCAGTGGCTCCTGATTCACTACTGAAATTGGTCAGATGTCAGTGTAAGGGCAACTGTGACACTCAACGCTGTAGTTGCAAACGGAATGAGCTTGAATGTTCCAGTGCATGTGGTCAATGTAAAGGACTCTGTCAAAATAGCAACTTTGATGCAAGCACCGATGATCCAAGTGAATACGAACTCCTATCATGAATTACATAATTGGCTCTGAATGACGTCATACTACGTCATGATTTTTTTTTTTTTTTTTTATAAAAAAGAGGGACAACAGGTCAAAAAACCCATACAAGCACAAAGTGCCTGTGTCACCCCTTGTGAAAGAGACAGTTCAGCCTGTCTGTAAGGTTTTTCGGCTGTAAATTAACCACTTTCCAGGTGTCCAAAAGTTGGAGACTTTTTATATGTTCATCAGAGGGACCTAATAAACAAGTTAAAGCCAAAAAACGTTGTTTGTAATACATTTATAGGGTCTAGGAGCAACCAGAAAAAAGTTATCTGTAAATTGAAGCTTTGGACGGTGGCCATCTTGAATTTATGCAAATTAACCACTTTCCCATTGTCCAAAAGTTGGAGACTTTTTATATGTTCATCAGAGGGACCTAATAAACAAGTTAAAGCCAAAAAACCTTCTATTGCAATTTGTTCTAGGTCCAGTTAAATGATTGCTAGATTTACTGGACTATTATCTACGCCTACACTGTGGTTCTTGATTCTTAACATGTACATATTTAGAGCCATGATGACTCACCGGACCATGGAAAGCAAAGATATGGCCACCCGCAGTTTGTGGGAAATGTGTCTTGATGGTGTAATGGTTAGAGCGTGTATGTTCTGTATGTGATATCCTGGGTTCGAATCCTGAGATAAACACATGCTTTAATTAATTTAATTTGGGGTGTTATTGATGTTAAGAATTATGTTATAAATGAATACCTTTGAAGCTCTAACTACATGTGAAGAATCAAGAACCACAGTGTATTCATAGAAAATGTTTTTGTAAAGAATATAGTCAGAGAAACTAAGGCGGGGCTGGGAGTGGAAGGGTGGAGGGAGTAAACATTTGCAAATCCTCCCCATCCCTCTTCCTCCACTGCTTTTAAAGTGCTTTCGCTCGATCCGGTCACATGCCTCCTCCTCTTCTCTCGTATATTTAACCCATAAACGGCGACCATTCTCAATAGAGGTTTTTCTGGTGCACTGCGACCGTCCTCAATATATCCAGAGCATAAACAAAACCTAAGAAAACACCCCTATGACACTAAAAAAAAGCAATTTGTGATTAGGTAAGATAATTCCCCTCCATTACTTGCTACCACTCCTACACGTGTGTCCCAACCTCCAACCTTCCCCCTCTTTTCCCCCTTCCTCAATTATCAGCTATTTTTCCTCTTATTCCGCAGTTTACCGGGTAATATTTGATGCAAATTTTCCTCACGAAGTCTTTTTAACACGGTCGAGGCAGCTAGAGATCCTTCCAACACAGAGACTTCTACTCAGAGCCGCCAGTGTCGCTTGAGAGCTTGGAGAGGGAGCATGTACGCCGCTACAGCTCTCGCCTCTTGATACGACCTTGCGGCAATAATATGTCGTTTTCACCCCCCAAATGCTATTCTCACTTTTTTTATTGCTCTTAAATGTTCATATGTTCATATTAAAAGCAAAATGGGCACATATGGATAAGTAATAATTATATATATGGTACTATGACGATTTTCGTCAGAATATAACCAAATACCTTCACTTGGCGGAAGGGTTTGAACTACCATAGCTTCACAGTTTACAAGTTAAGAGGATATAGGATATATTTAGGGTTGATGGACAGTCCCTGATCACTGTCATTACCTCCACGATGATGAGGGAGGAGTAATGGTATGGTGTGTGAATGTGTGTGATGTGTGAGTGGTTTATGATGTTGGATATCGAGAGATGACACTTGGTGCTAATTGTCACCCAATTTACATACATATCCCACCTTTGTCGCGGTTTATGAACGCCTTAGAAAATCGTGCTTCCATGAGGCCTATTGCCATCCCTCAGGAGGGCCTCTTATTAAGCTAATCACATTTTTCAGGGTTAATAAAGCAGCATAAAATATAAAGTTTGCCTGTGTTATTGTGATCGTACTTCTGCACATCATATATTAGTATAGTAAATCCATATTAATATGAACATTTGTTTGGGAAGTGCTCTGTATTGACGAGTTTTTGATAACATGAACACAAATTTGGCTCAGGTTTCTATCATTTCATATCATCACCAACCCACCAATTAGCTTACAAATATACCTAATTAATGAAATTAATGAAACAATGAATATATGTGGTACTCCGTGGATTCAAATCTAGGATACTCACACCGAGATTCCGTGCACTAACCATTACGCTATCAAGGCAGTTAAAGGTTTATGCACAAACCTACGATATATTGTGCATTCTCGAAAACTGCATATTAACCCTTTAATCTAAGCATGTACATCTACCCAACTGCACTATGATAGCCTAAATGATTACACGAATAGAAGGGGTAATTGATGGGGCACTTAACTTTATGAGCATTCTAAATATATTGACGTCAATTACTGAATATTGTAATAGTTTCTGAATAAGTACATAATTGAGGAGCTTGAAATGCGAAATATAAAGGTGGCCAATATCAGGCTGCTCTTCTTTTCTATTATCTTTGGTTGGTTATTGGAATAAGGATAATTCCTCCAGCCTGGTACACTAAAATATTGCCAGCCAGGCCTTACTCCAACCTCGCGTGTGTCCGTACTACTTCCACCCGCCAGGTCACGTTACTGCCCTCTGTCTCTCTCTCTCTCTCTCTTTCTCTCTCTCTCTCTTATATACATTTATATACAGTTTTATAATGGTGAGAAATCATTGTTTATTCCATGTTTACATCCTAAAGGAATAAGTGTTAACAATTTGCTAATTTAAAAACCCAACCAATATATAGTGAATCTAACTATATGCCTTGACTATCTTGATAGTTGCTCATCTCTCATAGACGAGAGGGGGTTAGCCCGTCTTTTAGGGGGAAGCACCCCATTGAATCCGAGCTACATCTACTCCGACTATTCCTAAAGGTGTTACGACCGGCACTACGAAATAAACAAGGGCACTCAAGAATGGACTAGATGATAGGCTATATCTGCAACAACGGTACGCTAATTCCAAACCCTCGAACTATTACGCCGGTGAACAAACCACTTAAAACCCTCCAGAGTTAATCTACTGGATAACGGGGTATCAATTAACTGGGTTTTAGTGCACTTCTACAAAGGCTTACCGCTGACGGCAAAGCCTACTCACAAAAGGAGTACTTTACGTTAATAAAATGCTCTTAAGTAATAACAATGCTTGAATAAACTATAACAAGATTAAATAAAGAATTACATGCTTACGTTAACTTTAGTGTGAGTCTGTACTCAACACTAAACTCTACAATGCTCTATGAAAACACTGGAAGTCTAGTCCTACAGCAATCAGAGATGGAATCTTCTGAAAAGGTCTGATGCTCTAAGATGCTCGTTAATACAGAACATGAATAAATGCAGGGGCAGGACACCAAAGCGTGAATCTTAAATACACCAATAAGTAGGATACATATATATAACAAGGGAGTGCAACAACTCTGTGACAGCACTAATAATAACCACTCAGGAACAGTACTTCCGTAGCCAACGTAATAGCCAAACTGGGTTGTGCACTATGCATCAACCTTGGCTAAAATAAAGCGTGAATAATTCCTAAAGCATACACAATTAAAGTTGATAAGCACGATGCTGTCTTTCTCACTAATAAAGTCTAGCAGTGGCATAAAAAGGTACTAAGAAGCTAGGCCGAGCGCAAGCATGCTCGTAGCCTACTGCCTCCCCTTGAACAGATTTCCCTTTTGTTACGTTAACCCACTCGCATTTTTAGGACACGATCGCGTCATAACGCCACCCCTCGAAGAGTGGTCGTATGACGCAATCGCGTCATAATGCCACCTGTAAGTTAGAAATATTCGCCAAAAATAAGTTTATGACGCGATTTGGACGCATTTTTGGCTGGTAAGTTAGCCATCAGTAAGCTACAAAATTAAATATCTGGCAACCCCCTAGCATCCCTGTGTGAGGAGTGCGGGGCTTTGTTTCACCAGTTGTGAGCCGGCCGCCAGTCTGTGAGGTAGTACTCCCGGACCTTTAAATCTCGTCTCGCCTCCATTGCCCGCCATGGAGCGGGTTTCAGGCGGGCAAATCTTGATTATTTATGTACTAAGAGGCAGTGTATCATCAATTTGTGGCTATCTATTTATAATTTATGTATATAACTCGTGATTTGTGACTCTGTGCCTCGTTGTTCGCCTCTCCATAGCCAGCCATGTGTTTTTTAGGCGGGTAGAATGGACCCAGTGGAAGTGTTGTGAACTGTGAATAATAATATTATTTATATCATATTCGTAGGGTTAGTGTAGTAAGCATTCGTAGTCACATTCCTAACTTATGTTAGGTTTGTGATTACGAATGTAAGCTAGGCTATACGTGTGTGTCGTATATATATTGCCCTAAAACCTTCATTTTCGCTTGAAAGACCAATATATTTATGAA
The DNA here is from genome assembly GCA_032716605.1 of Paralithodes platypus. NCBI lineage: Eukaryota > Metazoa > Arthropoda > Malacostraca > Decapoda > Lithodidae > Paralithodes > Paralithodes platypus. Next base: position 42,922,415 of record CM064575.1, read on the forward strand.
TAAATACTACATACGAAGTATAATAAAGCTGTAATTACGAAATATAGTTGTGTTTTGCCCATTTTTGGCATTATTTTATGCCCAATTTGGGCAATTTTTAGTGAATACACAGTTTTATTTGAGTGAAGTAACTAACAGTGAAGTGTGGATAGATAATAAACGAATTTTTTAGACAAAAATGGCACGGTAAGTACAAATATGTCACAGTAAATAGCCTGGCATAAAAAATACAAGACTTTTATGCGCCACTGTACACTACATTACAGCAGTGAACCTTTGGACAGCCACAGATGTCTTGGTAAAGTACCTAAGCTAATCCCATAATTACTTGCCCACGGTGGGTCAGCACTCCTTGACCTTTTACCTTTTCCTCACAGCTGGGATATTTTATATGTTTAGGCTTGGGCTAGGCCTTTCTTTATTTTATATATATAATATATATATATATATATATATATATATATATATATATATATATATATATATATATATATATATAATCGAGTATTTCTATTGTTATTTTAGATATAGTCCTATTTTTCTTTATTGTGATTTATTATAAGTTTTATTTATTTATTTTATTTATATAATTTTATTTTATTTATAATTTTGTTTCATTTACATATTTTTTTGTTTATTGTTCCTGTTCCCCAGGGTGTCCATTAGACCACCCCTATGTCCAGAGCAAGGGCAGGGCCCATAATCGAGTATTTATATAGTTATTTTATATATATTTTTATTTATTATAGTTTTTATTTATTTTATTTATAGGCCTATCATTTTATTTTATTTATAATTTTGTTTCATTTATATATATATTTGTTTGTATTGTTCCTGTTCCCCTGGGTGTCCATTGGACCACCCCCTATGTCCAGAGCAAGGGCAGGGCCCATAATCGAGTATTTATAGTTATTTTATATATATTTTTATTTATTATAGTTTTTATTTATTTTATTTATAGGCCTATCATTTTATTTTATTTATAATTTTGTTTCATTTATATATATATAGTTTTTTATTGTTCCTGTTCCCCAGGGTGTCCATTGGACCACCCTCTATGTCCAGAGCAAGGGCAGGGCCCATAATCGAGTATTTATAGTTATTTTATATATATTTTTATTTATTATTGTTTTTATTTATTTTATTTATAGGCCTATCATTTTATTTTATTTATAATTTTGTTTCATTTATATATATATATTTTTGTATTGTTCCTGTTTCCCAGGGTGTCCATTGGACCACCCCCTATGTACAGAGCAAGGGCAGGGCCCATAATCGAGTATTTATAGTTATATTATATATATTTTTATTTATTATTGTTTTTATTTATTTTATTTATAGGCCTATCATTTTATTTTATTTATAATTTTGTTTCATTTATATATTTGTTTTGGTTATTGTTCCTGTTCCCCAGGGTGTCCATTGGACCACCCCCTATGTCCAGAGCAAGGGCAGGGCCCATAATCGAGTATTTATAGTTATATTATATATATTTTAATTTATTTTATTTATAGGCCTAGGCCTATAATTTTATTTTATTTATAATTTTGTTTCATTTATATATATATATTGTTTTATTGTTCCTGTTCCCCAGGGTGTCCATTGGACCACCCCCTATGTCCAGAGCAAGGGCAGGGCCCATAATCGAGTATTTATAGTTATTTTATATATATTTGTATTTATTATTGTTATTATTTATTTTATTTATAGGTCTATCATTTTATTTTATTTATAATTTTTTTTCATTTATATATTTTTGTTGGTTATTGTTCCTGTTCCCCAGGGTGTCCATTGGACCACCCCCTATGTCCAGAGCAAGGGCAGGGCCCATAATCGAGTATTAATATAGTTATTTTATATATATTGGGATTTATTTGATTATATTTATTTTTTATATAAAGGTATATACCGTATATATATATATTTTTCTTTTTCTTGTCCCCTTCCTTGTTGTGTTGTTCTTGTTCCCCAGGGTGTTTGGCCAAAGAGCCCCAAGGTATAAATATATTCTTATAATGCCATACTATGACTACGTCATGGTGTTCCCCCATTTGAATTACAAAATGCGGAAGTATACCGTCATGAATCCATTATATTCACGTCATCTGGAATCGGATAATGCAAAACTATGACTATGTCATGGTGAACTATACCAACGTTATATGGATCGAGTGATGGCGAACTTGCGTCATGACAACTATCAACGTCAATTACGTTTTTCCTTTATTTCCATTTCTTGGTTTCAGCATCGTAAGCTAACTACGCCAGCCTGCCGCCATACGCCAACCGCCATACGCCAGCCTACCGCCATACGCCAGCCTACCGCCATACGCCAGCCTACCGCCATACGCCAGCTGCCATGTCGGACAAGAAGAAACCTTTGCGGGACTCCCAGCTGGAAGATGTGGTCAATGAGGTGCTGGACATGACGACGACGGATGAGACGGCGAGCGAGAGTGAGTCGGACGAGTGGTCTGACGATGAGGATTGGGTTTCACCTCCGCCCAAGCGACTCCGCCTCGACGCCCCCACCTCGGCCGATCCACCACCACCACCAGCAACGTCAGACAACCCACCACCACCACCAACTGAACCAGCCCCAGCGGATCCACCACCACCACCACCACCATCCATCCCATCCACATCCCATCCCATTCCATCTACATCTCATCCCATCCCATCTACATCTCATCCCATCCATAACATCGCCGATTACCATCACCCAACTTCCCCCAACTTCCCACGTCACCTCTTCCATCCACCTCGCGTGGCGGTGCCTCATCCTGGCTTCCAGCAGGATCACCAGCCCGCAGCCCACACCTGTTTGCTACGCTACTTGCTGTGGGCACTTTGAATACCCCGCCTTCGCATGCCATGGGAATGGTCACTCCCGCAGTGTCCCCTTTCAGCGACACACCGTTGACCCCCTCGGCATTTGTTCTGCCTGAGCATCGAGCCGCAATGCGTGCTGAGGTTGCTGAATCCGCAGTGCGTGCTCAGGTTGTTGCTGAGGTGCCACGCACAGCGTTGAATCCTCCAGCAGCAATCGAGAAGCTTCTTCCCCAAAGGCTTCCTCTTCACCATTCACCAACTGGTACAGCTGCACCAGGTTCACCAGCTCCACACCTTTCACCAGCTGGTGCAGCTGCACCAGGTTCACCAGCTCCACACCTTTCACCACTTGGTGCTGCACCAGGTTCACCGGCTTCTGCATCATCTGATGCAGAAGCCCCCCCCACTCAACCCCTCGACCTACCACCTATGCCACGCCGGAGGCCAGGTCCCCGTAGGGGGGCAGGTGGTAGGCCCAGGGGCCGCAGAGGTGTTCCTCGCGGTGGTCCTCGTGGTGGTCCTCGCGGTAGTCGTGGCCGTGCTCGCGATCCTGCCCCCGATCGTGATGCCGGTTGGACCGACACCCCCTTCGACCCCCAGCCTGATCTGTTCTCAGGGACCCCTGGCATGCAGGTTCCAAAGCCGGTGACTCCTCTCCAGTTCTTCCAGCTCTTCTTTACAAGGGAGATTCTGCAATACCTGGTAGTGGAGACAAATGCTTACGCCAAGTTCGTTGACGGAGCAGCCGCTCTTTGGCACCTGTTTGGTGAGGAGGAAATGGCCAAATTCCTTGGCCTGTACTTCCTCATGGGCATCACCAAGATTCCTTCTCTGAGTCACTACTGGCGTTCAACTGTCCTTCACGACTACCCAGTATTTCGGAGAACGATGAGTAGGGCTAAGTTTCTAGCCTTGTTGAAGTATTTCCATGCTTTCAACAACAATGCAGTCTGCAGGCAGAACAAGGACAGGCTTGTGAAGGATCGGACGGTGATGGAATACCTACTTGAAGGCTTCAAGCTGGCATACATCCCCACCGAAAAGCTGTCCCTTGACGAAGGCAGCCTTGGATGGAAGGGTCGCCTTTCATTCAAGGTTTACAACCCAATGAAGCCGACGAAGTACGGTGTCAAGCTGTACATCCTGGCAGAGGCGTTGACTGGCTATGTGTGGGACTTTCGGGTCTACACCGGTCCGGGTACATCTCTCCAGGAGACATGGAGGGTCTCACAGAGTCCTTCAGAGGCCATGGGTACAGGCTGTACATGGACAACTATTACAACTCAGTTGACCTGTGCCAGCAAATGCTCACACACAACATCTATGTGTGTGGCACCCTGCGCCTTGTACGAGGAGCTCCTAAGCGGTTGTGCGACATTGCTAAAGCAAAACAGCTTGAACGCGATGCGACATTAGCAACGAACAACGGCATAACCATGGTCCTACTTTGGCGAGACAAGCGCATCGTCAACATGGTGTCCACTTTCCACAACCAGGACACCATCCCGAAGCTTGTCAGTTTCAAAGAGAAGGACCAACAGGGCAAGTGGCGTCGTGGACAGAGGGAGGTCTTCAAACCTGTTAGCGTTGAAGACTACAACATCCACATGGGTGGGGTGGATCACTTCGACCAGATGGTCCAGTACTACCCCATCCAGCGAAGGACGGTCAAGTGGACGACGAAGATCACCTTCTACTTCATCCAAATGGCCCTCTTCAACGCCCATGTCCTGTACAGGAAGTGCTACCCAAGGAAGAAGATGACCTTGCTGGACTTCCAGGAGCACATCTGTACTTCCTTGCTGCACTTCAACCCTGCAGAGTGGCCTATGTCGGGGAGGCCAGTCCACCGAGCACAAGATCTTCCGCGTGACCAGCGTGAGTCACAGAGGCATGCCCGCAGGCAACGGCAACCCGGTGGATCATCTGGGTCATCTGACGACGACCATCCAGACTCCCCAGCCCCTGCTGCTCCTGACAACACTCCACCCTCTCCTGTTGCTGCTCCTGGTGGAGGCGTTGAGAGGGCACCACGTCTCGATGTCCCCTCCCCACCACCAGAACCAGATGATGCTGCTGCTGATGCT